>CAUYPK010018758.1:0-10382 GCA_963574355.1 Loris lydekkerianus
GTTCACTTGGCGCTTCTTCTTGACAGAAAATTATACAGACTATGCTGGAACTAAACAGTTCAGCCACCTCCTGGCTACGGCTGACTGCCCAACTGTAGGTTGCCAGTCAGCTATTTCTATTAACTTTACAGATTTCAAAGCTCAGCCAGGAAAAGTTGCCCCAGCCCTGTGTTTTCTATTTGATCAAACTCACCCTAACTAAAAATTACTGGAACCTTTATGCTCAACAGGTTAACTGATTTTATATAAACAAAAAAACAAATTGACTCCTGGCTATCTAAACCCTTACAAATATATTATCATAGACTCAATTTGGCTGATAGAGGCCTGGCAGTACCTGAGAACGATGAACCTCCTTTGGGAGCTGCATAGAACTCAGATCTGTGCATGTTGGTTCATCCCAATGTGAACACAACGTGGGTACCTATACGGGGTGCGAGGCAAAGCAATGCAAAGGGAGGACACTATCATCCACTCTGAGTCCCCTTGGAAGCAAACCTGATTTGCATAGAGGTTGGTGTCAATATTTGACTTGTCCGCCAAAGGACCACACCATTGCAAGGCTCTGCCTCTCCTTCCCAAAAGACACCAAGAGCCACCTAGAATGCGGGAACTTCTGAATCCCGTGGGAGGAATCAGGTCAATACTTCCCCCCATAGGTCAATGCCCACTCATCAATAGATGAGACGTTCATTCCTTGTTCCCACCTAAACCGCCTCACTCAAAAAAAAAAAAAGATATAAATAAATAAATAAATAAAAAGGGAGGAGATGCCACGAGCCAATACTTAAGAGCAAGCTCACCATGGAAACATCGCTATAAGTCAGGTGCTTGGAAGGTTACTGCCCTAGGCAAAACAAACATCCTGACCGTTAGATTACCACACCTGCTCCTGGAATTCCCCACCCTCTCATACCCCTGAGCATACTCTCCCCTCCGCTTGTATTTATATAGCTGTTAAAAAATAAAGTTTCGAGAGCTTGATCAGACTCCTGTCTTGCTCTCCGTTCTTTGTGCCTCTTGTTCCTTCCACTCTCTCATTTCCCCTACCCTAGGTCCCTGCTGAACTAGCCCCGCGGGCTGGGGCAGAGTCTCATTATGTCACCCTCGGTAGAATGCTGTGGCATCACAGCTTACAGCAACCTCAAACTCAAACTCTTGGGCTTAAGCAATTCTCTTGCCTCAGCCTCCCAAGTAGCTGGGACTACAGGTGCCTGCCACAGTGCCTGGCTATTTTTTCATTGCAGTTGTCATTGTTGTTTAGCAGGCCCAGGCCAGGCTCGAACCTACCAGCTTCAGTGTATGGGTGCTCTACCCACTGAGCTGCAGGCACTGAGCCATCAGTGAACTTCTGATACTAAGCAGTCTTTACCTTTGAGGGTGCCCTCGCCTTCTGTTCTTGACCTTCTGTCTTCTCTGTACCTGATTTCTTTGGTTAATTATCTCCTTTATTTTACCTACATGCTTCTCAATACCAAATATGTCTTCAAGCTCTGATTTTCTCCTGCTTGTCCTATGGCAGCGGTTCGCGACCCACAGGAACTGTATTAAAGGGCCGCGGCATTAGTAAGGTTGAGAATGTCCCAGAGATAATTCGAGCTCAATATATCTAGAATGTTCTTGTCACCTTACAGTATAATCCCCTCTAGTCCTCTCCTCCAACTCCCTCCTTTGGTACTAACACTCAAATAACTCTAAACTGGAGTTTTATGGAGTAAATGTACTACAAACCTATAAGCTGAACTTGCCTTCCTCCACATTTCCCGAAATAGCAAGACTTGTGGATTTTACATCCTCAAATTAATTCTGTTCTAGTCTCTCTTTTTTGTCTGTCCCTCCATGGCCCTAGTTCAAGTCCTAGGCTCCTAATCTATTCTGTCTTTTTGTTATGGGTTGAATTGTTTTCTCCCCCAATTCATGTGTTGAAATTTTAATCCTGTACCTCAGAATGTGACCTTATTTAGAGATATGATCTCTACAGAGGTCATCAAGTTAAAATGAGCTTAGTAGTGTGGGCCCTGAACCAATTTGACTGGTGCTTTTATACAAAGGGGAAATCTGGACACAGGAAGCCATGTGAAGATGAAGCCTGAGATCAGGGTTTTGCTTCTACAAGCTAAGGAATGCCAGCCCCCAGAAGCTGGGTGAGAAGCATGGAACTGATTCTCACAGCCCCCAGATAACTAACCATGCTGACACCTTGATCTTGAATTTCCATCCTGCAGAACTGCAAGGCAATACATTTCTGCTGTTGAAGCCCTGAGTGTATAGTACCCGAGCAGACCGAGACACTTCTGTTTTGGATCCCTCTCCCATTGGCCCTCAACACTGCAGGTCAAGTGATCAAATCTAAAGGTAAAGGGCAGCACCTGTGGCTCAAAGGAGTAGGGCGCTGGCCCCATATACTGGAGATGGTGGGTTCAAACCCAGCCCTGGCCAAAAAAAAAATTCTTTGCAAATCTAAAGGTAAGTATTCCCGTATTATTTTCCTGCTGAAACCCATTCAATTGCTTTCCTCATCTTTAAAAAGTGGCTCAAATTCCTTTATTTATTTATTTATTTATTTATTTATTTATTTATTTATTTTTGAGACAGAGTCTCACTTGGTCACCCTCAGTACAGTTCTGTGTGGCATCTTAGCTCACAGCAAGCTCAAACTCTTGAGCTCAAGTAATTCTCTTGCCTCAGCCTCCCAAGTAGCTGGGACTACAGGCTCCCACTATAACACCTGGCTATTTTTTAAAGATGGGGTCTTGCTGTTGTTCAGGCTGGTCTTGAATGCATGAGCTCAGGCAATCCACCTACCTTGGCTTTCCAACTGCTAGGATTACACTTTGCCCAGCCTGCCCAAATTCCTTTAGCTAGAGTTCAAGGATATGCCTATTTTGGCCCTTTCTTATTGCCCTATCTTCTAAGTCCCTTCCCCACATTCCAGCTTTTTCATTGATCTGCCTCTGGTCTCCTCGGCCACCTGGTGCAGGTGCATGTCCTGGGACCTTGATTCCTGCTCTTTTTTTCTGTCTGTAAAGTTCCTATGTGTTTTCTTCTGTGGGGCCATTCTTATTGTTTCAATGCTAATTTATTTCAGAAACAATGGTACTCGGTGCTGAAGATGGACTATAATGTTGGTTGGGAGGATAAAACAACTCACTGGGAAAGAAATTTGGTAAATGAATAAAAAACCTTAAGGAGGGTTATGTTCTTGGGCCCAGTAATCCTTCTTCTGTGGCCACATAGCTAAAGAGAAATATGGAAAAACAGGGACATCTTTCAACATGAAAGTGATTAGCTCTTATTTGTTACTACAGCCTGAGTGCTCATGTCCTGCCCTGACCCTGAGTCATCCTGCCATGGGGCCCTCAGGCTCAGAACCTGCTGTTCCTAGATATAAAGAGAGCACCTGGAGCTGGTGTCATACCAAATGGACAGTGGGACAGGGAACATATGCAGGGTAGGGGTGGGGGGACCTTTCTTTTGGCTGGAGTGGGTATCAAGTAGGGAAGAACTGAGGAGCCGAAGGGGGATTGGTATGCTCTCACATAAGTAAGGGTATACAGCACACCCCCTGGATGAAGGGCTCAACTACAACTTGAACTTTACCTTAGAAATGCAAACAATGTAACCTAATCATTTGTACCCTTACATTAATCTGAAATTAAAAATAAAAAGAACCAAGGGGAGTGGGCCAGGAGGCAGCTTAGTTGCCACACTAGCTGGACTTAAGGTTGACTCTGCAAAAAATGAGAGCAAGGGTGAGGCCCCAGTGGCAGTCTATACCCCGGCTGTGGTCATGCACAGTGTTCAGGAAGGCCCTGCAGGGGTAAGGGGTCAAACAACCCTGTCTCCTCTGAGGAGCTGGAACCAGGCCTTCATCCTGCCTTATCCTCACAGAGAACACCCTTGTGCCTGCTTTCTCAGAGAACTTGCCTCAGGGAGGGGAAGGGTGGCAACCTAGCACTTATTTGATGCCTGCTACATGCTGGACACTAGGCTGCTGTTTTTCTGTAGCTTAACTCAAAATTCTCAAGAAGCTTGTAAGGAGTATGTGGTAGCTTCCCCACACTCCCTGAGTAAACTCTAGCCTTCATTTCTTGTTTCATGAATATGATTTTCATTTCCTAACTGTTCCCTTTGTCTTTGTGGACAAAGTTACAGAATTTCAAACTTTATTCAAGTATACAAACGACAGCAAAGCACACTGACAAGTGACAGGCATGGCACCTAGTGGTTGTGTCAAAGACCATATCGGAGGTCCTGAGAAGCTTCAGTGCCGAGAGCACATGTAGTGAGAATAAGATGGAATCAGTCAGGCTAGGGCCAACATGACGCTGGCCTGGTCTGTTTTGGTCCTGCTTGACCTTCCCTCTCTTGTCTCCCATTCTTAGTGTTTTGTGAATTTAGCTCTCACCCTAAAGATGCCCACCTTGAATAGTTCAGGAAGATTGATTTAGGAAACTGACTTTTGAATCGGAAATGTTGTGGTAGGTCACTGCATTGGGCTGATTATTATTTAAAATAAGAGTTAACATGGTCTTTGCTTTGAACTTTTATGTATGAAGCTATGAATGTGAAAATGGAAGAACAGAATAGTCTTAGAGAGGCTACTCTCACTGTTCTCCAGAATTGCTGGCCTTCTGACAAAGTTTGTTGGACCTATCCCCATTTCTGCATATTAGCTAACAGTGACAGGCGGCCAGGACCCTCTTTGTCTGGTACCAGTGCTGCTATTTCTCCCTCCCTTACCTTGCTGCCCCCCTTGAGATCCATTAAAGATGTGTAGGAACAAAGTCAGTTTTAAGGAGGTTGGGCTCTACCTCATTATAGGAAGCATCTCAAATTCTGAGGAAAAACAGAAACCCTCAAGGTGCCAACCTGCTCCAGCTGTGGCCCCCTGGTGACTCAGGTCTTGCTTGAGACCAGAGGCAGGGAAAAAGACAGGCACTCTCCACTTGGCAATAATGTCAAGCTGGAGAGATTGTGGGTCACTAACCAGATGAGACCTCAAAACCGACAGTCAGAACTCTGGGTAGTCGTCAACCTCTTCTGGCTTTAAAAGGAAAGCACACCAATGTGACACACAAATGGCTTGGGTCAAATACTTTTGTAGAAATCCTAAAGAATGACTCATCCCCAGATTCCGGGAGCTTTGGAATATTTTTAAATTGTCATCAGGTTGCCCTGGGGGAGGGGAGAGCTTGGTGAAAACCAGTCCACTGAAGGCATAAAGATCACCTATGTCTGTTTCAGGGCCTAACAGCTGACTGATCTCCCCCTTTAACCCAACCTGGTCTTGCTGCCCAGAGGTCCCCCCGCACTGCCAGTGGCCAACCTTCCCAAACACAAGTCTGACTAAACATTTCCTCTACTCCTCTGGCTGTGGCCATGTTCTGGATGCCACCCCCTCTCCCACCTCCCTTGCTCCCAGGCAGCCTTGGAGGTGACAGCTGGGACATGCCCTGGGGCCACGGCACACCTGCTTTTCTTGCCAAGAAAGCCCAGCCCTTCCCTATCTACTGGGAAAATCCCTTCTCACCTCCCACAGCTCGTTTTTTCTTTTTTTTCTTTTTTGAGACAGAGTCTTACTTTGTCGCCCTCCATAGAGTGCTATGGTGTCATAGCTCACAGCAACCTCAAACTCTTGGACTCAAGTGATTCTCTTGCCTCAGCCTCCCAGGTAAGTAGGACTACAGGTGCCTGCCACAATGCCCAGCTATTTTTAGACATGAGGTCTTGCTCTGGCTCAGGCTGGTCTTGAACCTGTGAGCTCAGGCAACCCACCTGCCTCGGCCTCCCAGAGTGCTAGGATTACAGACAGGAACCACTGGGTCTGGCCACAGCTCAGTTCTAATGCTTCACCTGGCAAAAGCATTTTCTGGCTCCATCTTGCCTCTCTGGTAGAACTGAGCAACCCTCCCCAGCGCCCCCAGCTTCCCTGTGAATGCTTCCTACAGGCACACCAAAGTTCCTGACTGCGCTTGGCTGTAAGAGTCAGCTTCCTTCCTTCCTACCTTCAGCACCTTCTTATTCCCTTTTTATCTCACCTGTTGGGAATTCTATACATACAGCTGGTCTTCCTTAGCCCGGGTTCCCCATCTGCAGATTTAACCAACTGAGGATCAAAAATATCCAGGGGGAAAAAATAATAAAAATAGCAACACAATAAAAATAATACAGCATAACAACTATTTACATAGTATTTACATTGCAGTAGGTATTATATGTAGTCTAGAATTGATTTGAAGTGTAAGGGAAGATGCTTGTAGGTTATATGCCAATTCTACACCGTTTCATATCAGGAACTTGAGCATATGCAAAATTTTGGTATCCATACAGGTCATGGAACCAATCCCTCATGGATACCGAGGGAGGATCGTACTTGGTGAATGTGTTGATAGAAGTAGAAAAATGAGTGTGGATTCTGAGACTCTGGAGTTTCAGTCACCAGTCTAAGCTCCAGTATCTAAGCTTTGTGAATGAATCAGTGTACTACCTGACAGTTTTCCTCCTCCTCCAGGCGGCCTTCTCAGTGAATGGGCTCTGCTTGGGAAATCTTTGGGGTTCCTGGGGCAGCATTTGGGTGGGTTCTAGAATCAACCCTCATGTCTGGCTGCTGGGGTCATCCTCTGTCAGGAAACCATTCCTAGGAGACTGAGGTCAGGTGATCCAGTCCCTGGTCTGGGACTGCAGTGTACATAGCCAGGTCCAAGCAAACAGAAGCAGGTAGGCATGGTAAGTGGGGATTCTGGGTGAGACAGAATGCCAGTGGGATCCCACCTGGGGTGACCTGATACAGGGTTTGTGGAGTGTCATTGAGGTCCCTCCTAGCCCTACATGGATTCACTTAGCCTGGTGGTTGGACCAAGAAAAAAGCCCTACTGCCAGAAGCCCAGTTCTGAGTTGAGGTTATTCTGGGGTGGGGGTGGGGTCGGGTAACTGGAGGTTAGATCCCTGGCAGCCTGAGCTCTGGAGACTCATAAAGGGTCCAAAGGATGAAGGGAGGTGGCTGCTGCATCCTGTCCCCCTCAAGCCCCTCCATTCACTCCAAAACAGTCATCTCACTGTCTCGAGGTACCACCCTCAGATATTTTCAGGGTTCTGGGCCAGGAAGTGGCAAGTCTCCAGCCCTGGAGACCCGAAGCCTCCGGTCTTCGTGTCTCTCTTCCTGTGTACACATGAGGGGACCGCGACTGTACGGTACCCCGATTGCACCCAGCTTCAGTCATTTCTGGCACCTCGTCCCGGGAGAGAGGAGAGCAAGAAACCAGGAGCCGCAACTAGGGGAATCTAGGCTCAGGCGAGTCCGGGAGGTGGCTCAAGATTAGTCCCTTCTGCCGCAACGCTAGGAGGACCCAGGGCCCCTCGGCCTGCTGATTGCCTCGGAACTAATGACAGCAGCTGGTTCTGCTAGGGGATCCTCGGGCTAGGACTCCTAAATTAACACGCGGAGGACTGGAGAGGAGCAGAGGATGAAGGGGCAAGGCAACAGCTGCAAAATGGAGGAGGAAGCGCAGAAGGGAGAGGGGCTGGGAGCGGCCGGCTCCGCGCAGGTTTGCAGAATGAACAGCAGGAGGCGCCAGAGACTTCCTGAGGCCAAGGCCATGTGCCACTGCTGCAGGGGCGCCTCCAGAAGTCCGCAGCGTGAGGGCGGGGCCGCTGTCGCATCCTGTGGTCACAGGCCTGCTCACTCCAGCTCTGCAGCCTCTGACGTGGTCCTTCACTGGAAGGAGTAGGTCTCATCTCCTCCTCTTCCCCCGCCTCCTCCATCTTCTTACATCTTCTCCATCTTCTCTTACTTCCTCATTTCTCTTCATAGATGATAGAGTGAGAAATATAAATAGGTAGATGAGTGTGTTTGTGAAGATGTCTATGCAAGCATTATTCATAAAAAGGCAAATATTTGAACCCATACTTAGGGAGTAAGGAATTAAGAAAACCCAGGAAGTTTCCCCTCCTCTCTTTTCTTTCTCTCAGTCTCTCCTCTCTCCCCCTCTCCCTTTCCTCTCTCTCTCTTTTCTCCCCACCCCCTTTTCTCTCCTTCTTGGTGTTGCTCTGCAGCATCCCTCCCTCGCCAATAAAAACCTTTTGTACAAGAAAAAAAACAAAACAAAAAAAAAAACAGGAAAAAAGTCTCTGTAAATATAAAACTGTTTTTAAAATTTATCAAGACTATGTACCATCACGGGAAAATGATTTTCATGTACTACTAAAGTGAAAAATTCAAGATACACACACACACACACACACACACACACACACACACGGATTTCCACGTAAAGTATCAACTACAGGCAGAAAAGGAATAACATCAGAACTCCCTGAAGACCCAAACAATGGTTTTCTCCAGGTATTCTAATGCTTTTCCATATATTTCAAACTTATAGAGTGTGGATGAATTTATAGTAAAAGAAAAGTGTAGCTTTCCCTTTGTACAAGTAAAGGGAAGCCAGGTGCATTCTGGCTGGGACTTGAGGAGGGTTTCAGGGCTTCTCAGGTAGGCTATGTGCAAGCTGTCACCCAGGCATGCAGGTCTGTCCTACACATCTGTTTCCTTTCCTCTTGTGCCCAGGTGTCCCTTAACTACCCCCCCAACATGTACACACACCTCAAACCTAACATCTTACTCCATATGCCTCTTGATGTAATCTGGTAACATCTCTCTGCTCAAAGTAGTTAAGACTCTCAATTGACCTAATGAATGGAAGAAATCTATCCCTGCCTAGCATTAGAAATGTGTACATGTTGGCCTAGATTTACAATTTCCCAGAATTACAATTTTTCCTGTGTGTGACTGTATCAGGCAAACAAGGCAGCTTCCCTTCCCCAAATCCTCCTCCCCAGCTGGTGGTGCTCTGTGCCGTCTTTGTACCTGGACCCTAGACCCAGGGCCCCCATGGGGAGCACAGGCACCTGGATGGTACAAGTGGGCCCATAAGCTTTTGGTATGAAGATGGAAATAAAAAGACACACAGGCACACGTGTGCCAGGCACACATCTGGTGCTCAATACATCTTTGTGGAATAAAATATTAAGATGCCACCTGTGTAAGTAAAAGTATTGGCAAACTGAAAAACAAGGTTTCAAAATATGCATTTAAATGCCAATTTAGTGTTGATAAATTCCCTCAGCTTTTACTTGTCTGAAAAAAAAAAATACCTGTATTTCTCTCTCTCTCTCTCTCTCTCTCTTTTTTTTTTTTTTTTTTTTTTTTGTGTGTGTGTGTGAGAGAGAGAGTCTCAAGCTGTCATCCTGGGTAGAATGCTGTGGTGTCATAGCTCACAGCAACCTCCAACTCTTGGCTTAAGCGATCCTCTTGCCTCCGTTTTTCTATTTTTAGTAGAGATGAGGGGGGTCTTGATTTTTGCTCATGCTGGTCTGGAACTCGTGAACTCAAGCAATCCACCCTCCTCGGCCTCCCAGAGTGCTAGGATTACAGGTGTGAGCCACCGCGCCTGGCCTTTTTTTTTTTTTTTTTTTTTTTTGAGACAGAGTTTTACTCTGTTGTCCTGGGGTAGAGTACTGTGGGGTCATCATAGCTCACAGCAACCTCAAATTCCTGGGCTCAAGAGATCTTGCCTTAGTATTTCTATTTTTAGTAGAGAAGAGGTCTAACTCTGGCTCAGGCTGGTCAAGAACTCCTGAGTTCAAGTGATCCACTCACCTCGGCCTCCCAGAGTGTTAGGATTACAGGCGTGAGCCACAGCCCTTGGCTTTCTCCCTTATTTTTGAAGGATAGTTTTGCTTAAGACACAGAAAGAAAAACATTGCATGATCTTACTTATAAGTGGAATAGCTTTTAAAAAGAGCTTAAATATGTTAGGCGCCTGTAGATCAGAGGCTAAAGTTCCAGCCACATACACCGGAGCTGGTGGGTTTGAACCCAACCCGGGCCTGCCAGGCAACAATGACAAACACAACAACAACAACAGAAAAAATATCTGGAGATACGTTCGTTAGCTTACTCCTTTCTCTCTGTGGACACTGCGAAGGAAGCATCATTAAAGTCTCTCTTCCCACTGCCGTCATGTCTAAGCTTCATTAGTCTCCTAAAGAGCCTGAACAGCTGCAGAAGCTATTCATTGGAGGGTTGAGCTTTGAAACGACTGATGAGAGTCTGAGGAGCCATTCTGAGCAATGGGGAATGCTCACAGACTGCGTGGTAATGAGAGATCCAAACACCAAGCGCTCCAGGGGCTTTGAGTTTGTCACATAGGCCACCGTGGAGGAGATGGATGCAGCAATGAATGCAAGGCCACACAAAGTGGATGGAAGAGTTGTGGAACCAAAGAGAGCTGTTTCCAGAGAAGATTCTCAAAGACCTGGTGCCCACTTAACTGTGAAAAAGATCTTTGTTGGTGGCATTAAAGAAGATACTGAAGAACATC
>CAUYPK010018759.1:0-48912 GCA_963574355.1 Loris lydekkerianus
AAGAAAAAGTATCCAATGTACTCAGCCCTACTATGAAACTAAACTATAGCTTTCACATGAAGGCTATAACCCAACTATACCACAAGACTATGGGGAAAGGGCCAAGGAA
Organism: Loris lydekkerianus; assembly: GCA_963574355.1. Lineage (NCBI taxonomy): Eukaryota > Metazoa > Chordata > Mammalia > Primates > Lorisidae > Loris > Loris lydekkerianus. The sequence goes on from CAUYPK010018759.1 coordinate 110, forward strand.
GGGGAAGGGAAGGGGGGAGGTTTTGGTGGAGGGAGGGTAATGGGTGGGGCCACATCTACGGTGCATCTTAGAATGGGTACAAGCGATTGCACTAATGTACACAGCTATGATTTAACAATTAAAAATAAAAAATAAAAAATAAAAAGAAATAAAAAAATTAAAAGAAATAAACAAAAAGAAGCAGGTTTTGATCCTCTCACATAAGGCAGTGAAATATAAGTTCTTCCATTCATACTATGTTTTGATGCATCCTTTAATATACTTCTATTTTTTGAACATTTGAATGTTGGATAATTTGCTCCATGTATATTAGTATGAGGGTACAAGGATTTTTAACTCATGAACAAATACAGTAAAACCACCCAAGGGTCTGGAAAGAAACTTATAAACATACTGAGGTGGTCAACTAAGGAACTAGGCCTACTGTATACTGATATGTACATGTGGTGCATGTCCAGTCTATGAAAATTAGGTCAATTTAAGGAGGTGGTCAGTATACAGAGGTGGCCAGCTATGAAGAGTCTACTGTATATGTATATTAGAGGTTAATCTCAACAGATCTTCGTTGGTTTTATTTTATATGTTTTGTTTTTCTATGGGTGGATATAAGTACCGTATATACTCGAGTATAAGCTGAGCTTTTTTTGGGTTTTTCGGCACAAATTTTGTGCCGGAAAAAACTCGGCTTATAGTCGAGTATATACGGTAATCAAAAAAAACTTAAGAGACCACTGTCTGGTAAACACACTATATCTTTGAAGCAGGTAGGTTCAGGCTGGAATTCTGCCTCTGTACCTTATCAGCAAGATGGCCTTTAGGAAGATACTTCATGTCTCTGAGTCTCCACTTCCTCCTGTGGAAAATGAGAATTGTACTACCTTTGAAGGTCATGGTGGGGGGTACACAGTGGGGGGTAGAAACATTTTAGCCTTACACGCCTGCAAGATTCTTGGCTTACATGGGCCCAGCAAATGGCAGCTCTTATTGTTTTCTTTATTTCTTCTTGCTGTTTCTATTCTGTAGGGATGAATTTCCTAAGAATTCCAAACTTTATTGAAATCTTCCTCCAGTAAGTGGAAGCAGAATAGTATAGATTTCAGATTCAAACCAGAGTTGAAGATACCTAAGTCTGCCATCACCTTTCTCAATGAAAGTCTATAAAGCTTCCAATGAGCAGATCAAATTCTAAGTCTTTCCATATTCCTTGTCTGATGGTCTGGACAAGATCTCCCCATGTCTTCTAAAGTGTCAACAAGTCCACAGGGTTGGTTGATAATGATGCCTGATATTCCAGGAGGGGGAAGGGGAGTGTGGATAAACCAGGGTCCCTGGTGTCAGGTGAACATGAAGATAGGCCTTTGAACTTGCCAAAGACTCAGGGAAAACCTCTTGTAGGGGATACAAAAGGCTAAGAATTGTAGTACACCTTGTCTATTTTAAAATTTTCTATGTTTTGAAGATAAACATGAATTTGTACTCAAAACACTGTCATTTCCTATGGTGGGTGCCAGTAGTCCCAGTGTCCCCAGCTACATGGAAGCTGAGGCAGGAGGATAGCTTGAATCCCACAGTTTGAGGTTGCTGTGAGTTACGCTGACACCACGGCACTTCAGCCTGGGCAACAGAGTAAGACTCTGTCTCTAAATTAATAAACAAAAAATAAAACTCATCATTTCCCCACTACAAATGATGTCCACCCCACCCCAAGCCATTCTTTATCAAATCACCTTTTCCCTCCTAGAACTTATTGCCAACCAAAATCATTTTAACTTAATTCTTTATTAATCTTTCTATGTCCCCACCCTCTGTGAGAATGTTTAGCTTCAGCAAAGAGGGGCCTTGACTGGCTTGCACACCACAGTGTTCAACCCTGCTTTCTGCATTGGTTCTGGCTTCTTTTCTTCAACTTTGGACCACCATGGGGGGCAGCTAACACAGCCTTGACCCAAATACCACCCACCTACTGTTCTAGTAAATGAATTTGTATGGGGACCCAGCCATGCCTACTCAATCCCTCATTCCCTGTAGCTGCTTCTGTGTTGCAAGTGCAGAGGTGAGTTATTGCATGGGCCCAACACAGCCCACAGAGACTGAAATACTATTTGGCTCTTTACATAAAAGATCTGTTGACCTCTGGTCTACAAGAAACAAAACAGAAAATTTTTAAAATTTTAGATTTAAAAAACAATATATGAATATATACCGTATATACTTGAGTATAAGCCGAGTTTTCTCGGCACAAAATTTGTGCCAAGTTCAGGTTTTTCAGCACCGAAAAAACTCGGCTTATACTTGAGTATATACGGGATATATATATAGCAAGCAGGACAGAAAAACAGGTAACAGTCCGAGGAAAGCTGTTTCCACAACACATACTCATTAAATCAGATTAATGCAGCTATTTAGCATGAAATGTATGGGGTAATCAATACTATTGTGACTGCTGGGTAAAAAAAAAGAAAGGAAGAAAATGATGAAAGCATACCATTGATTATATACCCACCAACCTATCAACATTTACCTTAGTTCAGGTAAAGGCAGCAAGATAAACGTTACCTCTTGCATAAGAAAAGTTAGATTTTCAGTCAATTCTCAAACATTTTGAAATTGATTAAGATCTAGGGGGACACTTTTTTTCTCTCCTGATTTCTGCCTTTACGTTGTTCAATATTTTTTTCAAACTTTTAGAGGGAAGTGTTAGGGAGAGAATGGAAAGACTCATCCTTTAATCTAAGATTTGTATACTTTTCTGGGAAGAGGCTGTGTGCTAAAAAAATCTTTAGAGAAAATGAATAAACGTTTATTTTTAGATTTCAGTGTAGATTGCAATTATCTATACTCTCCAGACTAATAATAGTTTGAGAAATCTAGAGCTCTTTGGAGATGACAGGAGCTTTGTTTGAACCTGAAATCATCAGAAATTTTCTTCTCTCTTACATATACACATGTATAGAACAACCAACAAAAGATACCACTTGAAGAAATGCAAACCATCTTTAAATAGGATTCTAGAGCAAGTATTTGTTAGACTTTCAATGCTGGAGTATCAAAAAACCCATTGTACCTCAGTTTAAAAAAAAAATATTTTCACATTTTAATGTTTTGTTTTGTTTTTTTTTTTAACTTAAAATTTTTGGTTGGGCATGGTGCCTTATACCTATAATCCTAGCATCTGGGAGTCCACGGCAGGAGGATCACTTGAGGTCAGGAGCGCAAGACCAACCTGAGCAAGAGTAAGATCTTGTCTCTACTAACTATAAAAAAATTAGCTGGATATTGTGACAGGTGCCTGTGATCCTAGCTACTTGGGAAGCTGAGGCAGGAGGATTACCTAAGCTTAGGAGTCTGAGGTTGCTCTGAGCTAGGCTGAGACCACAGTACTCTAGCTGGGAAGACTGCCTCAAAAAAATTATTTTATTATAATAATAACATTTAATATGATATCTACCCTGTTAAAAAATTAAGCGTACAATACAGCATTGTCACTGCAGGTGCAATCCAGCAAACCTCTAGAACTTACCCCTCTCTGTGCTCCCTTGTTTCTCTACCCCTGCCACCTGGTATTAGCTCATCTACTGCCTTCATATTAGAATTGATACATTGGATTCTTGCTTCTCCATTCTTGTGATGCTTTACTAAGAAGAATGCATTCCACCTCTATCTAGGTTAATACAAAAGATGTAAAGTCTCTGTCTTTTAATGGCTGAATAGTATTCCATGATATACACATAACACAGGTTGTTAATGCATTCCTGAGTTGGTGGGAGGGAACTGGTGATTGTAAATTGAGCTGCAATAAACATTCTAGTGCAAATGTCCCTATGATAAAATGATTTTTTTCTTCTGGGTAGATGCCTAGAAATGGGACTGCAGGATCAAACAGGAGGTCTAATTTGAGTTCTTTGAGGATTCTCCATACTTCCTTCCAAAAAGATTGCATTAGTTTACAGTCCCACCAGGAGAGTACAAGTATTTCCTTCTCTCCACACCCACGCCAGCATCTGCAGCTTTGAGACTTTGTGTTGTGGGCTCAAACCAACCTACAGATTCAAGGCAATCCCCATTAAAATGCCAACATTTTACTTTCAAGATTTGTAAAAAATAATTCTTTATTTTGTATGGAACCAGAAGAAAACCCACATAGCCAAGACAATTCTTAGTAATAGAAACAAAGCTGAGGGCATCACCTGACCATAGTTTAGGCTATACTACAAAGCCATAGTGATCAAAACAGCATGGTAGAAGGAACACTTCTGCACTGCTGGTGGGAATGCAAATTAATACATTCCTTTTGGAAAGATATATGCAGAACACTTAGAGATCTAAAAATAGATCTGCCATTCAATCCGGTAATTCCTCTGCTGAGCATATACCCAGAAGACCAAAAATCACATTATAACAAAGATATTTGTACCAGAATGTTTATCGCAGCCCTATTCATAATTGCTAAGTCATGGAAAAAGCCCAAGTGCCCATCGATACACGAATGGATTAATAAATTGTGGTTTATGTACACCATGGAACATCATGCAGCCTTAAAGAAAGATGGAGACTTTACCTTTTTAATGTTTACATGGATGGAGTTGGAACATATCCTTCTTAGTAAAGTATCTCAAGAATGGAAGAAAAAGTACCCAGTGTACTCAGCCCTACTATGAAACTAATTTAGGGCTTTCACATAAAGCTATAACCCAGTTACAACCTAAGAATAGGGGAATGGGGGAAAGGGAGAGGAGGGAGGGGGAGGGGGTGGAGGGAGGAGTACTGGTGGAATTACACCTGCGGGGCATCTTACAAGGTTATATGTGAAACTTAGTAAATGTAAAATGTAAATGTCTTGGCACTGTAACTGGGAAAATGCCAGGAAGGCTATGTTAACTATTGTGATGAAAATGTGTCAAATGGTCTGTGAAGCTAGTGTATGATGCCCCATGATCATATCAATGTTTGCAGCTATAATTTAATTTTAAAAAAATGCCAGATATTATCCAAAAGGAGCTGTCTCAAGACCAGTACAGAAGAGAAAGTAGCTGAGAGAAGAAAGAGGTCATTGAAAACAGCAGGGCAAGTGTTAATTCATTTACTCAGCAATGTTTATGAAGCATCTACAGTGCAGGCAGTATGGAGGTGAGGAACCACATAGAAAATAGAATACACAGTTCTTCTCTCAAGGAGCTTACCATCTGGAGTGGGGAGCCTGGGCAAGAAATAACCACATACGCTCTAATTATAATATGATGTAATAAGTACATGTATTTTAAATTGAACACGAACTTTATGACACCCTTTATATAATTAGAAAATCACAGAACCGTATGAGATTATGCAAGAGGGCACCTAGTACAACCATAAGGATTCAGAATAAAACCCCAGAGGAAGTAATAACTTGACTAAGACAGTGAAGAAATGTAGGATTTAACTCATTACATGTGTAGAACTTGATCTAAGCAAAGGGAAAATCACGTCCAATGGCCCAGGACTATCAAGTTCCCAGTGAGTTTGCAGAATGGATCTGGTGTGCATGGATGAATAGGAGTGAGGGGACACATAGAGTAGAGGTATTAGTAAGCCAAGGTCAGAGCATAAAGGGCATTGGAAGACATAAGCTGAACCTTATCACAGGAACAACAGTGAGCCATAAAGAAGTGTTGAGCAACCTTTGTTAAACAATTTCTTCTGCTTATTTTCAGAAATATAGCAGGGCTTAGCACATGTCATGGGATGAAGTATCCATTTAGGAGATATATAAAACATTACTCCATCGCTCAAAATCTTTATTCAACAGCTACCAATAGCTCTTCCCCCACATTATGGGACAAAATTTTATCTGCAAAAAGTAAATAACTTTGTTAATTTATGCCTTCACCCACACAACATCTCTCATCAATCTTCAAATATTGTCTTAGGAACAATGTTGCTACTATAGCACTCCCCCCTTAACTATGGGGATACATTCCAAGACCCCCATGGATGAAGCCACGGATAGCAACAAACCCTATATATATTATGTTTTTTTTCCTATATATACATATATACACACACACACACACACACATTAAAATAAAGTTTAATTTATAAATTAGGCATAGTGAGAAATTAAAAACAATAACTAATAATGGAACAATTATAACAATATATTGTTATAAAAATCATGTGAACCTGGTCTCTTACTCTCTCACAAAACATTTTATCTTATTCACTTTTGAACCACTGTTAACTAAAGCCATGGAAACTGAAACTGTGGAAAGCAAAACCACAGACAAGAGAAAAATACTGTATATTGTTCACAGTAGAATGTCAAAGTTAGTTTATAGAATAGTATTAAATGTCAATTCTCCCTATTAAAAGTACCAGAAAAATTTATAGACCAAAAAAGCTATGCCTGCTTGGTCGTGGTGAACTTTTTTTTATGTGCTGCTAAATATAGTTTGCTAAAATTTTATTGAGAATTTTCGCATCTATATTCAGAAGGGATACTGCTCAGTAGTTTTCTTTAGTTGTGTCCTTTCTTGGCTTTGGTATCAAGGTAATACTGGCTTCATAGAACGAGTTGAGGAGGATTCCTTCCTTCTTGATGTTAAGGAATTATTTCTGCAATATTGGTACAAGTTCCTCTTTGTAGCTTTGGTAAATTCAGGTGTAAAACTGTCTGGACAAGGACTTTTCTAGTAGGAAGATTTTTTATTGCTTCTTCAATTTTGGAGTTTGATATTGGTCTATTCCAAAGTCTCAAAACAATAGATGGTGGCATGGATGCTGAGAGATAGAGCTCTTACACACTGCTGATAGTTGTAACTAGTACAGCCACTATGGAAACTGTATGGAGATGCCTCAAATAACTTAAAGTAGACCTGCCACTTACTCCAGAAATCCCACTGCTGGGTATATGCCCAAAGGAAAGAAAGGTCATTTGAAAATGGATACCTGCACTCAAATGTTTGTAGCAGCACAATTCACCATCACAAAGACATGGAAACAACTCAAGTGCCCACCATTACAGGAATTGATTAATAAACTGCAGCATATGCATACTATTGAGTACTATTCAGCCACCAAAAAAATGTTGACCTAGGCTCAGCACCCATAGCACAGTGGTTACGGCACCAGCCACATACACTGAGGGTGGTAGGTTCAAACGCAGCCTGGGCAAACTAAACAACTGCAACAAAAAATAGCCAGGTGTTGTGGTGGGTGCTCGTAGTCTCAGCTACTTGAAGGTGAGGCAAGATTTGAGCCCAAGATTTTGAGGTTTCTGTGAGCTGTGTTGCCACAGCACTCTACCCAGGGCGACATAGTGAGACTCTGTTTCAAAAATAAATAAATAAATAAATAAATAAATAAATAAATAAATAAATAAATAAAATGTTGATCTAGCATCTTTTGTGACAACTTGAATGGAACTGAAAATCATTCCTATAAGGAAACATCACAAGAGTGAAGAAAGAAATACTTGTACTCAATACCAAACTGGAATACCAACATTAAGTGCATATATGGTAGTAAATCTCAATGAAAATCAAGTTGGGGAAACAGGAGAGGAGAGGATGGGTAGATTCACAACCAGTGCTCACTATTGGGGTGAAGGACACACTTATAACTTGGACTCAATCTGTACAAAAACAAAATATGTAAACAAAACATCTGTACCCCCCCCTAATATTCTGAAATTTAAACAAAAGAAGCAGCTAAGTTATTTTTTACCTAGTAACAATAAGGCTTGAAAAAGAATGTCTATTACCAGGATATTATACAACATAGGGATAAGGAATATTGGTGGTTTCAATTCTCTTCAGATCTTCAGTACAGCAGCCACATAATTTTTTTGACCATAATGGAGAAAAAAGTAATTGCATCTTAGAAGATAATTGCCATGTTGAATCCTGATTAGCCCAAATTCCAGGAATGCCCCATGATTTCTACTTTATTTACAATTTCTAATGTAAGAACATATACTCACAGTAAATCCTGCTCTAGATTAAAACCCAAATGCTACTGCACAAAGTGCAACTATGATGTACATAGCATTCTTGTCTATTCTGAGAGTTGCCTTTAATTGCCCATATAGAGCACGCACCCCCTATTCTGTATGGTATATAAGCCCAGGGTCTGGGAAGTAACAATGTGGAGATCTACCTGTCTTGCTGCCAAGACCCAAGACAATGTTTCTGTCTAAAAGTTCAATAATAAAACACCTTCTACCAACAAACTACCTCATTATATGGTTCCTCTGCTCCTTCTTCTTTGGGGGTTGCTCTGCACACATGGCATATCATGAAAACATCATAGCCCCATTTAAAAAATAAAATCTAGAGCAATAAATGAAGGGGAGGAACAGTTATGCAAGATAATACATCTGTCATCAGTAGCTACCACAAATAACAGAAAATTGACTATAGATGAAATTTATGAAGAAGGATAAAGAAGGGGACAGAACAAGATGGCCATCCTTTCAGTAAAATCCAACATGCTGTAAACACTCAACTGGTCACAAGCTTATGAGGAGAATTAAGTAAGAAAAAATATGTAGTAACTACCATTATCCTTCAGTGAAATTTCTAAAGAATGGAAATAATCACAACATCCCACTAGTTACAAAAACCTCAGGTCTCTTCATCGAAACTTCCTAAAATATAACACAAGAGTTTTCCTAGCCTGGCTTCAGCCTCACCACCTTCAGTACCCTCAGAGAACATTAATCCACTCAAAGTCCCCACAAATACATGTTGCTTTTTCAGAGCTTTGAACAGTAATATGCAGTTCCTTCTGCCTCGCTTTTCTACACTATACTTTCCCCACCCACCTGGATAATTCCTATCTATCTTTCAACAGTCAATGTACGTATTGTATATTTAAGAAAATGTCCTCAATGCCCGTAGTTATATTGAGCTCAGTGCTGCTCCACTTTGTTCCTGTAGCCCCCCATGAACACATGTCTCCCTTGACGGAGTTCATGCTTTATTGTAATTGCTATCAAACTTGTCTTTCTCTCCTACTATTCTGTGAGCTTCCAAACACCAACTTTGTTGGCTTTGTTCATTCTGATATTCCCCAGGGCTTTGCAATATGATTGATACTTATTTTTACTGAACTATTTTTATTGAATATAGTTGGAGGTATGTGTCCCATATGGAAGGATATTGACTAGAATAGATTTAAGTGAATTTTCATACTTTGAATTTTCAGCTCATATATTTCATATGTGTGTTTTATACTTTGAAATATTTTCAGAATTATTTCTGAGAAGAATTTTATGGGACTTTCTGAATTATCTTAAAATAAATGGAAAAACATTGACTCTTGAGAAAACTAAGTTTATTCTTTGTGCATGTCATGATTTAGGCTGCATGGGGCTCTTTGTCAACCTGGATCAGTCGATTCTAATTAGTGTAAATTCAGATATCTACCTACTCAAGCAAAAGAAATGACAATATCCAATTTGGGGAATAAATCTCTGCAGGAAAAGTTATCAATGTTAAAAAATCAATACACTGATAGTAAAAATAAAGACCACACATTAAGAATCACGGTCCAGACCTCAAGTAAAGGACAATTGCTTGAGAGATTGCCCAGAAAGTAATAATAAAGGAGTTTGTATAAATCACTCAATGATATTTTTTTCCAACAAGAAAGAATATTTATTGCAGCAGTTTTTTTGTAATAGCAAAATATTGGATGCAACCCAAAATTCTACCAACACAGAACTGGTTACTCAACAATGTCCTCTCATACAATCGAATGGCATAGAGTGGATCTGCATGGGTCCACACATGTAATGATCTCCATTGTAGGTTTCTAAGTGATAAATAAATGTGCCCAGACAGTGGTATTGTACTTCGATTTGTGTGAAAGAAGAAAAATATATACACTCATGCTCAATGTGCAAAGACTCTCTGGAAGGACACATAAGACACTATTAACAGTGGCTGAATCTAAGCAGAGGATCTACCCAGCTGGGGAGAGTTGTGAGCAGGAGATTTACTCATATGTGTCACTTTTTGTGCCTTTTGATTCTTGCACCATGTATATGTTTAACAAAATATTCATGTAATAAAAAATGAAAAACTTAGCTCAGCACTCTCTTTCTTAATGGTACTTACCTTTTATACTTTCTATCAACATTAGTTATACACAATTTTTATCATCTATATTTTACAGTAGATGAAAGCAGAATTCATGTCAAATAATAACTAACATTTCTGAGCATTTATTTTATGCCAAGCCCTATTCTCAAAACTTCATCTGCACTATCTCATTTATTTGTATATAGTGACCTCTGATGGTAGAGACTGTTATTACCTCATTTTACAGTTCAGAAACCTAAGACTCAGGCAGGGCATTAATAACCTGGTTATGTGCTGGAGAAGCTGATTTGTTGTTGTTGTTGTTGTTGTTGTTGTTAGGCAATCACTGAGTGTACAAAGAACCGGGTTACACTGCTTGCATTTGTGAGGTAAAGTCCCTTCTATAATTGTGTCTCACCTGCAAGAGGCATGTCACACACTCCCCCACCTCTATCATGTGCTAGCATCACTTATCCTCATATCAGAACTGAGTACATTGTATTCCTCTCCATTCTTGTGATGCTTTACTAAGAAGAATGTGTTTCAACTCCCTCCAGATTAATACAAAAGATGTAAAGTGTCCATCTTTTTAGTAGGTGAATAGTATTCCATGGTATACATATACCACAGCTTGTTAATCCATTCCTGTGTTGATGGACATTTAGGGTGTTTCCACAATTTGGCAATTGTAAACTGAGCTTCAATAAGCAGTCTAGTTCAAATGTCCTATGATAAAATGATTACTTTCTTCTGGGTAGATACCCAGTAATGGGACTGCAGGATCAAACAAGAGGTCTACTTTTGAGTTCCTGGAGAATTCTCCATACTTCCTTCCAAAAAGGTTGTATTAGTTTGCAGTTCCATCAGCAACATAAAAGTGTTCCCTTCTCTACACATTCACACCAGAATTTGCAGGTTTAAGACTTTATGATGTGGGCCATTCTCACTGTAGTTAGGTGATATCTCAGGGTGGTTTTGATTTGCATTTCTCTGATAATTAGGGACAATGAACATTTTTTCCTATGTTTGTTAGCCATTCATCTGTCTTCTTTAGAGAAGGCTCTATCCATCTCACTTTCCCATTGATATCAAAGATTGTTGGCTCTTTATTTTTTGCTTAATTTGAGTTCTCTGTGGATCCTAGTTATCAAGCTTTTGTCCAATTCATAATATGCAAATATCTTTTCTATTCTGATGGTTGTCTCTTTGCTTTAGTTGTCTCCTTAGCTGTACAGAAGCTATCCAGTTTAATTAAGTCCCATTTGTTTATTTTTGTTGTTGCAATTGCCACTGGTGTCTTCTTCATAAAGTCTTTCCCAAGGCCAATACCTTCAAGTGTTTTTCCTACACTTTCTTCAAGGACTTTTATTGTTTTATGCCTTAGACTTAGATATTTTATCCATCTTGGATCAATTTTTGTGAGTGGAGAGAGGTGCAGAGTCTAGTTTCAGTCTTTTGCAAGTGGTTATCCAGTTCTCCCAGTACCATTTATTGAATAAGGAATCTTTCTCCCAGTGTACATTCTTGTTTGATTTGTCAAAGATCAGATGGCTTTAAGATATTCGTTTCCTCTCATGGTTTTCTATTTGGTTGCAGATATCTATGTCTTGATTTTTGTGCCACTACCATACTGGTTTGATTAGTATGGCCTTGTAGTACAGCCTAAAGTCTGGTAGGCTGAGGTCCCCAAACTTGTTTTTATTATGAAGAATTGCCTCAGCTATACAGGTATTTTTTCTGGTTCCATACAAAATGAAAAATTATTTTTTCCAAATCTTGAAATTGTGACATTGGTATTTAAATGGGGATTGCACTGACTCTGTAAATTGCTTTGGGAAGTATAGACATTTTGACAATGTTGATTCTTCCCATCCATGAGCATAGTATGTTCTTTCTTTTGTTAATATACTCTGCTATTTCTTTCCTTAGGGTTTCATAATTTTCTTTATAGAGGTCCTTCACCTCTTTTCCTAGGTTTTTTTTTTTTGTATTTTCTGTGAAGGGAATTGTGGTTTTTATTAGCTTCTCATCTTGGCTGTAATTGGCATGTACAAAGGTTACTGATTTGTGGATATTGATTTTATATCCTGAGACATTAGTGTATTTTTTGATCACTTCTAGGAGTCTTGGGATTAAGTCTTTGGGGTTCTCTAAGTATAAGATCATACCATCAGCAAAGAGAGAGAGTTTAACTTCCTCTGGCCCCATTTGGAAGCCCTTTATTATCTTCTCTTGTCTGATAGTATTAGCTAGAACTTCCAGCACTATGTTGAATAGTAGTGGTGATAGAGGACAACCTTGTCTAGTTCCAGATCTGAGTGGAAAAGCTTTCAGTTTTTACTCCATTCAGTATAATATTAGCTGTGGGTTTGTTGCAGATGGCTTCAATCAGTTTAAGAAATGTACCACCAGATGGTGCCTGTGGCTCAGTGAGTAGGGCGCCAGCCCCATATACCAAGGGTAGCAGGTTCAAACCCGACCCAGGCCAAACTGCAACAACAACAACAACAACAACAACAACAAAAAAAAAAAAAAAAAAAAATAGGTGGGCGTTGTGGCGGGCGCCTGTCGTTCCAGCTGCTTGGAAGGCTGAGGCAAGAGGATCGCATGAGCCCAGGAGTTGGAGGTTGCTGTGAGTCATGTGATGTCATGGCACTCTACTGAGGGCAGTAAAGTGAAACTCTTGTCTCTACAAAAAAAGAAAGAAAGAAATGTACCACCTTTGTGTATATTCTTCAGAGTTCAAATTAGAAAAGAATGTTGGATTTTACCAATACTTTTTCTGCACCTATTGAGAGGATCATATGCTCTTTATTTTTGCTTCTGTTGATATTGTGAATTACATTTATGGACTTGTGTATGTTAAACCAACCTTGCATCCCTAGGATGAAACCTACTTGATCATGATGTATGACTTTTTTAAAAAATATTTTTTATTGTTGGGGATTCATTGAAGGTACAAGAAACTGGTTACATTGATTGCCTTTGTTAGGTAAAGTCACTCTTATAATTGTGTCTTGACCCCAAAAGGTGTGTCAATGTATGAATTTTTAAATTAGAATCTATAATATATTGAGTAGGATTTGGTTGAGAATTTTTGCATCTATATTCATTAGTGAAATTGGTCTCAAGTTCTCCTTTTTAGTTGGATCTTTTCCTGGTTTTAGTATCAGGGTGATGTTTGCTTCATAGAACATGTTGGGAATGATTCCTTCCTTCTCAATTTTTTGGAATAATATCTGCAGCATGGGATTAGGCTCTTATTTGAAGGTTTGATAGAATTCCAGTGTGAAGTCTTCTGAACTAAGGTATTTTTTTTGTTCGAGTACTTTTTTTTGTTTCTTTAATCTCAGTGCTTGAAATTGTTCTGTTCAGATTTATTTCTTCTAGATTTAAGTCTAGGAAGAGGGTGTGATTCCAAGTATTGATTTATTTCCTCTACATTATCAAATTTCTAGATGTAGAGATAACTTCTTGTATTTCTGTGGCATCTGTTGTTATATCCCCTTTATTGTTTCTGATTGAGATTACTAGAGATTTTACTTTTCTGATTCTGTTTAGTCTGGCTAATGGTTTATCTATTTTATTTTTTCTAAACCAACTTTTTGTTTTGTTAATTTTCTGAATGATATTTTTCTTTTCATTTTCATTAATCTCTGATTTTATTTTGGTTATTTCTTTTCTTCTGCTTGGTTTAAGATTAGATTGTTCTTCTTTTTCCACTTCCATAAGTTGGTTTGTGAGTACATTGATGTGCTCACTTTCTTTTCTTTTCTTTTCTTTTTTTTTTTTTTTTTTTTTTTTGGATGGAGGTATCTAGTGAAATACATTTTTCTCTCAGGACTGCTTTTGCTGTATCCCACAGGTTTTGGTAATTTTTGTCTTCATTTTTGTTGTGTTTGAGGAATTTAACAATTTCCTCTCTTATCTCATCCTGAACTTAGCTATCATTCAGCATAATATTGTTTAATTTCCATGCCTTTGTGTGGGCTTGAGTGTTTTTGTTGGGGTTGAGTGCCACCTTTATAGCCTGTAGTCAAAGAAGAGACAAGGTATAATTTCCATTCCTTTAATTTTGCAGAGGTCTGATTTCTATCCTAGGATGTGATCTATTTTAAAGTATGTGCCATTGACTGATCAGAAAAAAGTATATTCTTTTACTTTGGGATGGTGAGTTCTGTATGTGTCTATCAATCCCATTTGTTCCAGGGTTTTGTTTAAGTCCTTTGTATTCTTATTTAGTTTCTATTTAAAGAATATGTCCTGCTCTGTCACAGGGGTGTTAAAGTCCCTGGCTATTATGGTGTTATTAGATATCAGATCACTCAGACCTCTCAAGGTTTGTTTCATAAATTTGAGAGCATTTAAGTTGGGTGCATAAATATTTAAAATTGAGATGTCTTCTTGTTGTATTGTTCCTTTGACCAGTATGAAGTGTACATATTCATCTTTCTCAACTATAGCTGCTTTGAATCTGCTTGTATCTGAGAATAAGATTCAACCCCACCTTTCTTCTGATTTTCATTTGCTTTAAATACTGTTTTCTGTCCCTTCACCTTGAGTCTTGATTTGTCTTTCATGGCTAGGTATTTCTGCTGGAAACAGTAAATGGATGGTTTGTGCTTTTTTTATCCCACATTTTGATGTGCTTTTACCACATCAGTGGGGAATTTAAACCATTGACATTTATTGAGATTTTCAACAAGTGTGGTAGAATTTTATTCATCTTGTATGGGAAAGTCTATTGTGTAGTTTTATTCTTTATGCCATTGTGGAAGCTAAGTTGTGGCCTTTGGCTTCTAGGTTTACTTTCATAATGGTCCATAGTGGTGTTCAGTGTTGAAAATAGGGCTAAGTATTTCCTGTAGAGCTGATCTTGTGGTGAATTTCCTCAGTGCTTGTATGTCCATAAAAGATTTTATTTCTCCATCAGTTTTGAAGCTTAGTTTAGCAGCATACAGAATTCTGGGCTGAAAATTATTTTGTTTAAGGATGTTGATGGCGGATGACCATGCTCATCTGGCTAGGAAATTTTCCGTTGAAAAGTGTGCTAATGACATCCTAATGACTCTGCCCCTATAGGTTAGTTGGCACTTACTTGCAAAATTTTCTCCTTCATCTTGACTTTGGATAGGTTCATTACACTGTGTCTTGAAGAAGCTCTGTTAGAGTTGAGAAAACCTGGGGATTGGTATCCATCTGAAAGGAGTGTATCGGGACATTTAGAAAAACTTCAGAAGTTTTCATTTGTGATAGTCTCCAGTAGGGTTTCTATTCCTTTTGGACAATCTTCTTCCCTTTTGGAGACCTCTTATTTGTATGTTTGAATGCTTCATGGAGTCTCATAGTTCTTTAAGCACCTGCTCTGCTTTCTATCTCTTCTTTTCTGCCTCTGTAACTACCTGGGTTAATATGAACACTATCCACTAGGTCTGAGGTTATTTATTCTCCATGGTTTAATCTATTTTTGATACTTTTTACTGCATCTTTACATTCCCTAATTGTCACCTTCATTTCCTTAAGCTCTGCCATATTCTTTCTATACTCTACATATCTCTTGTCTGACTTTTGATTCTCTTTCCATTTTCTTATCCACCCCCTTTATGATTGTCTGAATCATAAAAATATAGAACACTTCACTAATTTGTGTGTCATCCTTGCACAGGGGCCATGCTAATCTTCTCTGTGTCATTCCAATTCTAGTATATGTGCTGCCAAAACAAGCACACTCAATGATATTTTAGATAAGTTAGTCCATTAGACAAGACAAACAACTGCCTTTAATTCTACTAATTACAGTAGAACTTCCATAAGTTGAAGGAACTATAACAAATGAGGTGGTCAACATATGGAACTAAGCCTACTGTACTGATACATACATGTGGTGCATATCCAATCTATAAAACTTAGGTCAACTAAAGGAGGTGGTCAATGTAGAGAGGTGGTGAAG
This sequence comes from Loris lydekkerianus, assembly GCA_963574355.1. NCBI lineage: Eukaryota > Metazoa > Chordata > Mammalia > Primates > Lorisidae > Loris > Loris lydekkerianus. The sequence continues at coordinate 16,121 of CAUYPK010018759.1, forward strand.
TATAAAGCTTCTACCATATATTTAAAATATTTTTAAATGATTAAAAACATGCACCTATAATTACAAAACAACGAACCTTTTCATGTGCATTGACCTTAGGGTTTTCCTTTGAAAACTCTGCAAGGTCTAGTGGAAATGAGCACTTTATAACTGAAGATAACATGATTACATGGATGGAGCTGGAACATATTCTTCTTAGCAAAGTATCTCAGGAATGGAAGAAAAAGTATCCAATGTACTCAGCCCTACTATGAAGCTAATTTATAGCTTTCATATGAAGGCTACAACCCAACTATAGCACAAGAATATGGGGAAAGGTCCAAGGGAGGGGAGGGGAGGGAGAAGCTGGGGTGGAGGGAGGGTAATTGGTGGGACCACACCTACAGTGCATCTTAGAATGGGTACAGGTGAAACTTACCAAATGTAGAATACAAATGTCTTAATACAATAACTAAGAAAATGCCACAAAGGCTATGTTAAACAGTTTGATGAAAATATTTCAGATTGTACATGAAACCAGCACATTGTACCCCTTGACTGCACTAATGTACACAGCTATGATTTAATAATAAAAAATAATAATAACTGAAGATAATAATCAATTTTTGCCCTTACTAGCTCCACTCAGCTCTGAGCACTAATGCCCTTCATTTGTAAACTCTGTTTTTCTCTGGTTCATCAACATCACCTGTTCAGAGAAGGAAGTGTATCAGATATTATGCCCTCTCTTAATATCTGGTAACTGGAATAAGTCTGAATTTAGCCTCTTTTCAACTGCCCATATGACCAGGCCATTGCCTGGTCTTCCACCTCAGCTTCTGAGCAGCAGTCCAGTTTTCCATTGTAATACGAGCCTTTCCTGGAATTCCAGCCCTCTCTCAGGATTCCTTATAATGTGCAGACTTGAGAATAGCCTTTCTCCATGGTGCTTTCTCTGATGCATCTGGCCAAGAGCCAGATGACCTCTGAGCAAGATGATTAGCGGGGTAGGGGGAGTGGACACTTGGGCAATTCGTCCACAGGTGCTTGTTGTGGAGAAAGAGCCCAAGCCCAGGGTGATCCTTAGGCATGTAGTCATTGTCTAATACTCCCCTCACCTGTCTTGTACTATCTCAATAAAAGGCTACTGCAGAGGTTACTCAGGGGTAACCTGTAATCAAGGTTATCCCACCTCCTGCAATCTGCTTCATGCCTTCCTGTAGCGATCGAGACCAATGCCATAAGGGCTGTGACATTTGGTGTAGTCAACAGGATCCAGCAGGACACAACAAGACACCAGGAGTGTGGACCAAAGGGGAAAGTGACACTCAGAAGTAAGTGAGGCCTTTGACAGACAGTGAGAGGAAGTCCAAAGGGAAACTCCACTCAGGACAAGTGGGAACTTGGGCCAATCTAGAATCTACAGAACCTCTCTCAGAATAAGTGAGGTCTTTGGTAAATAAGCAAAGACATTTAGGGAAAACAATGGGTAGCTTCCTGTTTGGAGATTCATGAGAATTAGAAACTGAAGAAGAAGATGATGTTCAAACAGAATTTGAAAGCGAGGAGAATAGTTAGGTTCAGTGGGAAGCTGGACCTAAGGAGAACTGGGAATCCAAAGCATATAATACAGACACAAATAAGCAAGGAATTACCTCTGTGGCCATTATGTCTGCTCAGATCAAACAATTGGAATACCGGGCAAATAGTCTCACCATCAGAAATGCCAACTTAGAGCACCCAATATTGCCCTCAGTGCCTCCCTATGTAAATGAACCACCTGTCACTTCTGGTATGAAGGCTGTGTTAGAAGGGCATAAAACTGGTGACTTTAAGTGGGAAGACACTTTGGGTTTTTTTCTGATTACAGTCACTGATATTCCTCCCGATACACAACACCCTCAAGGGGGCCAACGTTTTGATCCCATATGATCACCTTTGCAGTTCTGAAAGATTTGAAACAGGCTATAGCACAATATGGTATGCAATCCCCATTTTTTAGAAGTCTGTTACAGGGACTTGCACAAGAGCAGTGGCTCATTCCTTATGACTGGGACATGATAGCCAGAACTGTTCTTGAGTCTGGACAGTATTTATAGTTCAAAACCTGGTGGAAGGAGGAGGATGACCTGATGAGTCACCAAAACCAGCAGAGAGGAGTCTCTATAATAACAGAACAGCTCACTTGGTCTGGTCAGTGACTAGAGATTCCCAATCAACTTCAGTATGACGACACAGCCATAGTTCAGATAAGACTGTGTTGTCTTAGGGCCTGGGAAAAGGTTCAGGCTCCTGGAGATATCTCTAAATCTTTTATTGAGATAATGCAGTCAGGGAATGAACCTCATACTGACTTTCTAGCCCAATTAAAAACTGCAGTCAATAAGGCTATTGCTCCGCCAGAACTCAGGGACATGCTTTTCCAAACTTTAGCATTTGAGAATGCTAACTCTGAGTGTCAAAAGGCCTTGTGACCTTTGAGAGCACAAAATGCTCCCTTAGAGGAATATATACAGGCATGTGCTGATATAGGAACAGAATTACACAAGGCTAATTTGCTTACTGCCATTTTAAAAGAAGGGGTCAGTCCGTACTGTCCTAAACATCTTAACTGCAGAAAATGGGGACATAGAAGAAAAGAGTGTTGGAAAGGGAAGATCTATAGCAAAAACAATAACCAAAAGACTTATAATAAATTGAAACCCCCTGGGTTATGTCCCAGGTGTAAGAAAGCACCCCACTGAGCAAGTGAGTGCCACTCTCAGTTCGATAAAAAGGGAACCACTTTATCACAGGAAAACTAGTAGGCAGGCCCTGGGCAAAGAATACGGGTCTGAGAATGTACTCAATTCACCAGCAACTTCACTCTGTTCAGTCTCTTTCATATACCATCTCAGGCAGTGTTGCTCTGGACTTACTGGCATATGATAATGTCTTTTTGCTTCCAAGCATGGGAGCAAAAGAATTGAAAACAGGAATGTGTTGTCCTCTACCCCCAGGTACTGTTGGATTATTGCTTGGGAAAATTGAATTAACATGTCAGGAAATGTTAGTCCACACAGGTGCCATTGATGGTAATTACTTAGGGGAAATACAGATCGTGATCTCAGTAAACCAACCAACTCAAATTTTGGCTGGACAAAAGATTGCTCAATTGCTACTCTTACCACACATTAAGTTACAAGGTACTGGGGGAAAGCATACTGGTGAGCCTGATAACACAAGCCAAATTTTCTGGCAAATGTCTGTTGATAAGTACACCTCAGTTGACTCAAACTCTGAAAGATAAAACCTTTACTGGTCTTTAGACACAGGCTGTTTTGGTTATGGCTCTAAATCAGTGGCCCAGGAAATGGCCAAAACAAGTTGTTGATATTACTTTTGTTGGCAGTGGAACTCTAGATTCAATCTTTCAGAGTATTTTGCTTTGACCTACTTGGGGCTGGATAAGCAGAATGCTCAAAACCAACCATGTATAGATGACATTGCTATTAACTTATGGGGTTGTGATTTGCTCCACAATGGAATGCTATAATAACCCTACCATTCCTTCATGTTAATTCCTTGCAAATGTCAAATTTAGCATAGAGGCTACTGCCCCGAAATGGGCTCTCAAATTATACTGAAAGAGTAGTACTCCAGCGTGGGTGGAGCAGTGGCCATTAACTATGGAACAACTAGATGCTTTAAAATTAGTAGTATAGGAACAATTGGAGCAAGGGCATATCAAGCTCTCTACCAGCCCCTGGAGTTCACCTGTTTTTGTGAAAAGAAAGAAATCAGGCAATTGCCGCAAATGCTTACTGACTTTGCAAAGTTAATGAAGCCATTATATCCATAGGACCCCCGCAATTATGACTTCCTTTACCCTCTATGATTCCTTCCAATTGGTATTTGCATGTTATTGACTTAAAGGATTTTTTTTTTTTTACCAAATGCCTGCATCCTGAAGACCGAACACATTTTGCTTTTTCTATTCCTGTCTACAATCAGCAGAAGCCTTCCAAGCATTACCAGTGGAAGATTCTGCCACAAGGTATATTGAATAGTCCTACACTGTGTCAACAGTTTGTTGATCAACTGTTACAGATTCTTAGAAGGAGATACTCTACAGCCTACATTATTCATTATATGGATGACATCTTATTGGCACATCAGAGTTTGAGGGTTTTACAGGAAATGTTTGAAGAAGCTGTATATATAGTAAAGTCTTATAGTCTTCAAATTGCTTCAGAAAAGGTGCCAACTACAGCTCCTTATAATTATTTAGGATATAAATTGACTCAAACTCAAATTCTTCCACAATGTGTTCAACTCCGATTGGATTCCCTATCTACTTTAAATGACTTTCAAAAGATTTTAGGTCATATTAATTGGTTATGTCCTATTTTAGGAATCCCAACCTATGCTTTATGTAATCTTTCCAAAATTCTGGAAGGATCTTTGGACTTAAATAGTCCTCGTTCACTCACTCCTGAAGCTACGGAAGAACTGCAAGCAATTGAAAAAGAGTTTGCATCAAAAGAATTAGATAGAGATGATGTCAGATTTCTGATTTGGCAAATAAATATAGCCACAAGTCACTCCCCAACCGGAGTAACTTATCAAGTAGATACTCTTAGAATGACTGTTCCTTTTGAACAAAACTATACAAAAATTACAACAATACTTAGATAAAATTTGTGAATTGTGCCAAGGCTAGAAATAGAATTCTTCAACTTACAGGTTGTGATCCTTATTCTTATTGTTCCTTTCACAGAAAAGCAAATTCCACTCAATTTTCAATTATCAATACCATGGCAAATTGCTTTTGCATCCTATATAGGCTCAATTACTAATGAATATCCTAATGGCAAAATATTTCAGTTTTTAAAGCTTACTTCTTAGATTCTCCCTTATGTTGTTAGAAACTCCAATTTCAGATGCTGTTATCTTTTACACAGATGCCAGCAAGCACAGTAAAGTTGGATATACAGATGGTAATACTTTCAAATTTATTCAAAGTCCTTATACTTCGATTCAAGAATATGAATATCCTATTTTTATTTTACTTCAAGACTTTCTTTGTGCAATAAATGTGGTCATGGACTCTGAGTATGCCTGCATAGCTATTAGAAAGATAGAAACAGCAACCGTCACTTCCACTAATGAGATCTCTTCTCTCCTTCAGTCTATTCAGGCACTTATAAGGCATCATACTCACCCTATCTACATAACTTATATCAGAGCACACACCACACTACCGGGTCTAATGACCTCATTGAATGCAAAAATAGATAGGGCCCTGATTGGTACTGTTCAAAAAGCTTCCATCTTACCCACACACTAATGCAAAAATGCTCCATAAGAAATTTCAATGGAACTCAGTCTGTTGAAAAGAACAGATTCTTTCTAACTGCCCTTCTTATTCCAAGATACACTTACCTCACTTTCTGGAGGGAACCAACCCTAGAGGAGAAGCAGCAAATCAGATATGGCAGATGGATATGACCATTGTCTCATCCTTTGGTAGACTGAAACATGTTCATCATTCTATAGATACTTTCTCTCATTTCTCTTGGGCTACTGCTTTACTGGGAGAAAGGACTCACCATGTCATTCAACATTTGTAGAGTGCTTTAATATTATGGGTCTCCCTAAATCCATTAAAACTGATAATGCACCTTCTTATTTTACTCATAAATTAAATACCTTCCTATCTTTTTGTAATATTCAATTATCTCCTGGTATTCCTTACAATTCTCAAGGACAAGCCATTATTGAGTGACATCATAAAACATTGAAAGATATGTTAGATAAACAGAGAAGGGACGAGGATATCCTCACCTTGAATAATAGTCCTAAGTACATGCTCACTAAAGCTCCTTTTTATTTTTTTGAAATTTTTGGTTGGGGTTGGGTTTGAATCCACCACCTCCAGCATATGGGGCTGGTGCCTACTCCTTTGAGCCACAGATGCCTCCTCACTAGAGCTCTTTTCATTCTCAATTTTCTGAATCTCAGCAATGATGGAAGGACAACTGCAGAACGCCCGCCATTGGACATCTCTCATTCATCCACCATCCTCTCCAATACAAGTTATTTTTTATAGAAAACCTGAAATGTCAGAATGAAAGCCTTGTTATGTACTGCATTGGGATAGAGGTTTTGCCCATATTATTACAGAATATCCAGAAAAGCAATGGTTACCAGACCACTGGATTAAGCCTCGACACGAGCAGGAAACTTTGCCAGCACCTTAACAAATTTGTTTTCACTAACTTTTCTTTTATTTGCAGGATCCTAATTTTTGGAGGCTAGGTAATTTCATAATGGAGAAACCCTGGATCAATCTCCTCTGTGGGAACTCTAGCTGCTTCTCCCATATCGCCATCCATCTTCAGCAGGAAACAGTTAAGAGCGGTCAGCGTCCAATTTCCCTAAGAGGCAGTTGGAGCTTCTATGCAGAGTGGGAAGATTGATACAGGATTTCATTATTTTGGGCTGAATAACAAGCCCCAGCAGGAAGGGGAGCTCCTCAGTGAGAACAGCTGAAGCAACCAACGACAGATTTTCTCCCTTGCCCATCCAGAAATGTCTTTATTACACTAGAGGGGGGAAATGTGGAGGAGGCCAAGAGCCAGACGACCTGTTAGCTAGATGATTTGCAGCTGGGGAGCCAACCATAGGACACTCTGTCTGCAGGTGTTCCTTGTGCAGAAAGGAGAAATAGCCTGAGCTCATGGTGATCCTTAGGCACGTAGTCATTATCTAATACTCCCCTCACCTGTCTTGTATTGTCTCAGTAAAAGGGGCTGCAACAGGATGCGTACAAAGGGATTTTTAAATTGAAACCATTGTACTAAAAAAAAAAAAAAATTATCATTTCCACTTTGGCAGAGGGAGGATTCAATTACATGTTCCTATGTTACAATTGAAATTCTCTGTAGAGCCTCACTGCTCTGTTACTGCTTCCATGTTGTTTTAAGGCCTCTCATGGGCTGGTATACCTTGCAACATTTTAGTGGTATGAATGGCCTTAGTCTTTATCCGCCTCCAGCTAATGATCACAGTAATGGTAATGGTCAATACCAATCTTCCCCAGAGAGAGCTTGCTCATTTTACTGCTTGCTCTCTGTAAAGTCAAACATAGGAAACGTGGAAAACCATCACAATGAAGAATTTGTTGCTCAAAATCCCCTTTCTCTGGCTTTCCTGATGTACCCATCTTACTTGAGGACAACAATTTCCCAGTCACCAGTTAATACTGCCAGTCTATCTTTCCTTTAGACTCTTTTCCCTAGAATTCTCCCCTCATTCACTATGGATCTTCCTTGGGAGTCTCATTCTTAAGACTATTCTGAAGACATGTGTTTACTCTATTAGCAGTGGGTCATATTTGGTACTGTCAAGTATTTACATATAAATGAAAGTAAGAAAATCATTGCTTATGGGCAGAATTTAAATTCAGAACCAAGGTTGTTTGGTGATGCCAAACAACCACAGATTGCCCACGTTGGTGGCTGAGAGAGTGGCACCTTTGTTCTTTGATGATTCAGTGTACTCAAATTTTCTTTTATGCACAAAATTAATAAAAATGTATAAAATTATCTTTGTGCTATGTGTATAAGATATAGGTGAAATATAAAGTATATATTTAGAACTGGGTCCCATCTTCAAGATGTCTCATTATGTCTATGAAAATATTCCAAAAAAATTCCATTATTATAAACATTGCTGGTCCCAAGAATTTCACATAAGGGATACTCCAACTGTATAGGAGTTTCTTTTAAAATGGAAAAAAACAAACAAAAAAAAAAAAAACTATTGCGCACTGTAATAGATATGGTTGTTTAGTACATTGAAAATGCTACTTGCTTCAAAATGGTTCATTTTGTTTTATACAGCTATCACCCAATTAATAAACACTTAAGAAAACAGTGGAATATATTTTATCTTAAGAGACTGTAGAAATATTAACACAAAATGAGTAAATTTACAAAGTCACAAATGATTAATAAAAGTAATGATCTTCTACAAGGACTAATCAAAAAATAATAAGAAAACAATTACCTATATACCAATGAAAGTTGATATGATTACAGAGGTCACAGATACTAAAATAAGCTAATATTATAAAGAACTTCATGCTGATAAATTTGATTATTTAAGTGGAATAGAAAAGTATCTTGAAAAACACAATTTACCAACTCTAATAAATAAGAATTAGAAAATCCTAATAGCTCCATATCTTTTATCAAAATTAAATCTGTTACCAAAACCTTCCTACAAAGAAAACATTAAGCTCATATGGCTTCTTTCCTGAAACCTATAAATCATATAAGGAAGATATAATAAGTCTTACTCTTTTTTAGAAAATAGAGGTAGAGATAGTATATCCCAACTTGTTTATGACTATAACATAACCTGATTGTAAAATGTGACAGAGACATTACAAGAAATGTTATTATCCAACTTAGCCACATGGCAAATTAAGAAACTATGGTTTTACATGCTTGTGTTTGATGTTTTAATTATTAAGAACTTGGATTTTATAAATCACTCTCCTATATGAAATATTTTTAATCAAATATCAGTAATAGTTGATAGCTGGTAGACCACAGAGGAAAGGTCTGTGAATGTCAGCTAATCAAATATCAGTAATAGTCAATAGCTGGTAGACCACAGAGGAAAGGTTTGTGAATGTCAGCTAGACATAAACATCATGTGATGGAGTAGCAAGAATTTTGCAGTGACATTGTTGTTAACAAAAACCATAGGCAGAGAATTTAATACATACCATAACTTTTGACACAGCAATAGAATTCCAAGAACAGCAATGTCTCAACAACTTAATATATGCTTCTCCATTTGGTTGAGTCTAAGGAGAAAGGTGTGCCTTAGCAAAGACTCCCATAATTAAGCTCCCGTACGTATTAAATTCAGATGAGGCTGAGTGGCTTATTGTAAATATAAGAATAACAACCCCAAAGAGAATATCATGCCGCTAAATCTTCCTAGCAGAGTTCTAAAATGAGACTATAAATGCATTTGCTTAACATAGTACTTGTTATTGTCTAGTCTATTATTTCTCCTTGATGAATATTTTTAAGAGTCCATAAAAGTATTCCTATTCTAAGATAAAACCTATTATCAGCAATTTTTCCCCTGTGAAGTTATAAAAATCTTTTCTTAAAATCTTATTAACCTTTATCATACATCTGAGTGTATATGATGAATACAGGGGGAGTCAAATTAATGTTTATGACTCTTATGAAGACTGCTAATACTTCTTCATTTAATCGGCACTTAGTTAAATCACACTAATCTATTACCTTAAACAACTCCCTTCAGAGCTCCCTATAGTGGTCTTTATTACTTTTATTTATGCTTATAAAAATATTTCCATTGTGTTTCTACTTGTTTCATCCTTAATATAATGTCATAGAATATGATTTTAATGAATTACTTAAGAACGATTCCAATTCTTTATGATATAATTTTTCTTTTTATGTGGCCAAAGTAACTCATCTCTTTGGAATGCCTTTATTGAATTGCTATTAAACAGAAAAATAAGTATTTGTTATGTATGCAAATCAGGCAGAAGTCCTTGAAAGCACTGGCCTGAATAAATAAGAAAAGTCACAGACCCACCCCACTCTAGTGGAGAAATCAGTATCAAATATGCCAGCCTCCTCTTGCCATGCTTATTACCATGTAACTTACCGTATATACTAGAGTATAAGCTGAGTTTTTTTTGGCATGAAATTTGTGCCGAAAAACCCGAACTTGGCACAAATTTTGTGCCGAAAAAAACTCGCCTTATACTCGAGTATATACGGTATTTCTTAGCAAATTACATCCCAACACAATAGGCAACTCATTTGTAAGCTTGTATAAAATGCTTTATCCTTCCTCATCCTATGTTCATGTCCTTGGTTCCTCTTTTCTGACAATCACGTTATTAGGCATCTCTCTCTCTCTCTCTCTCTTTTTTTTTTTAGAGACAGAGTCTCACTTTATTGCCCTCAGTAGAGTACGGTGGCATCACAGCTCACAGCAACCTCCAACTCCTGGGCTTAGGCTATTCTCTTGCCTCAGCCTCCAGAGTAGCTGGGACTAGAGGTGCCCACCTCAACGCCCAGCTATTTTTGTTGCAGTTCAGCTGGGGCTGGGTTTGAACCCACCACCCTTGATATATAGGACCAGTGTCCTACCAACTGAGCCTCAGGCGCCACCCATATTAGGCATGTCTTATCTTCCTCATATTCAAGGAATGGTTTCTGTGCAGCTCTCTGTGTTTATCACTGCTACCCATGCAAATGTGCATGCATACCAACATAAGGTTCTGTCTATAGGCATCTCTACTTATCCTTAAAGTTCTTTATAATTTTATTTCTGTTTCCATTCAAGCCAAAGATATCACACTTAGGAAACTCTGCTCCTCAATCTCAAAATCAGTAAGGTCATCCCTTGAGGAACTTCTTTTCTCCATGTCATTGCCCACTTCTGCTAGTTGCTTCTTGCAATCTTCCATAAACACCTCTTCATCTTTCTGTCTTCTGCATTTTTCCTAAAATGTTCTTCTAATATTGCTTTAACCATTTACCCAAGAATTGGCTTGTGCTTTGTGCATTCCAGACCAAGCCAAAGGGAAGTTTATTCCCAGGAGGAATCTAAAATACGGGTTACCAAACTAGAGCTCATGGGACAAATTCAGCCTGCAGCCTGTTTTTGTACAACCCACAAACTAGGAATTATTTCTACATTTTTAAATGGTTGGAATAAATTAGACGAGATTGGGTGCATTTAGGGTGGCAATGGCCATAGACTGGTTGGAATAAATTAAAAGAAAAAATATTTCCTAACACATGCAAAAACATAAAATTCAAATTTCGCTGCCCATAAATAAAGTTTTATTGGCTGATATCCCTGCCCATTTATTTACTTATTGCCTGTGGTTACTTTCCTACAACAACAGCAAAGTGGAGATGTTGTGACAGAGACCAAGTGGGCTAAAGAGCCTGACATATTTGCTAAAAAAAAAGTGTGCTGATCCCTTCTCTAGAGTGTTAGAAAAATGGAAATTGTTATTCACAGAGGTTAAATGATTTTCCCAAGGCTCACTAATAGCAAGGGCAGAAACTGATTCCTTTATTCACCAGCTAAAGCCCTCTTTGTTGTGTCATGTGCAGACTACCCACTTAACATATATAGCTAAATGCATATAGTATTCACAATATTCTGAATTTAAAAATAAAATGAAAATAAAAAGAAACATATAGTCAACCTAGTAACTGAAAGACAAGAAGAGGCTTGGCACCTGTAGCTCAGGGGCTAGGGCTCCAGCCACATACACAGGAGCTGGCGAGTTCAAATCCAGCGCCTGTCAGTACAACCAAAAACTAGCCAGGCATTGTGGTGGGCACCTGTAGTTCCAGCTACTTGGGAGGCTGAGGCAAGAGAATTTCTTAAGCCCAAGAGTTTGAGGTTGCTGTGAGCTGTGACGTAATGGTACTCTACCAAGGGCCTGTCTCAAAATAAATAAATAAATAAATAAATAAATGGAAAAACAAACAAACAAAAATGATCAGAAGAATCTCCACTTTCCCTGGGGTTTCTTACTTAAAAAAATTAAAAAAAAAAAAAAAAAGAAATGAAAAGAAAAGAAAAGAAACAAGTAGTTCTGCTACCAGGAATTTTCTTATAAGTTCTACCCTTGTCAGGATAGAGAACAGTTAAATCAAAATAGCAACTGGCCTGGTGCCCCGTGCTGAGAGAGCTGATTAATGAACTCTCATTAGTAGTCACAACTCTAGAGTCACCTAGCAGCCTTTCAACATCCTCTTCCTAAATGTCTACCTGCTTCCTCAACCTTGACCTTGGAAGTGACTCTGTGCTTCCTCTACACATCCACAGACCTTTGTGGAGATAGCAGTTAAGAACAGGAATTGAATTATTTCTTGTTTCTTCTTTTTGGACAAAAGAACTGAAAGACTTCAAAGAAAAGATAAGAACGTAACTATCCCCTTGTAACCATAATCCTAATTTCTATTTCACCTTTTGGTGAAAGTACTTTGTCTCTGTAATATTTGAGAAAGGGGAGGAAGGTATTTTTCATCTTTTTCTGAGCCCATCTATGTGCCTTCACTGCCCTGTTGGACAGCACATGCTGACTGGCTCCCACTGAGCAGTGGAACTGTTGCTGCCTGGCTTCACTGGAAAGTGTGTAGGGAAGACAGCAGTATCCTTCACTGTCTATCTGCTTAATTCCCCGCAATACTCTGAACCAGCAAGTGGCTATGAATGTATAGTCATAACCTTAGGGAGTAGGTGGTTATTATATCACAGGAGAATCTATACCAAATATGACTGTTGCCAGAATAAAAAAAAAAAAAAAAAAAAAAAAAACTGACCTCAGTGAAGTGTCTCCATCTGTGGACACAAGCCAGTTCAGAGTTTCCTTCCCATCCCAAGTCCACCCTGTTTAGAAATCTTGCTTTATCAGGTATTTAGAGAATAAATTGCCCTTATTAGCTTAGCAATACTTGACCCTTACTTTAACTCCTGATACACCTATTTGGTTTTCTATGTCTATTCTTTTATTTGCATTTATGGAATTCAAAATCTGGGAGGAAGACCTGTCCAACACACTTGTCATGAATTCCTTAAACTTCTCATTTTAAATTACACTTTCTACCTCTCCATATCAACAAATCATTCTCATTATCATATTCTATATGCTGCCTTTCTAGAAGGTATATCAACTATAAAATTTCTATTTCAACCATCTCACTTTAGAAAATTGTCCTTTATTTTTCTATCTCACTTCCAAAGTATAGTTACTGCAATAATTCTTCAACTTCCCAGAGGACCAATCCTTTAATCTCATGATTTTTCATTACCAAGGTACCCCCTCTTATATTAATTTTTCTTGTAGACTAACTTAAATTCTATAGTCTCTTATTACCAGCACTCATTAAAAAAACTCCTTTGAAAATATTCTCAGAGTGTCTACATTTACCTCCCTGTATGGTAATTGTCTGACAAATCAAATTTTTAATAAATTATTTACCTTCTAACATGAAAGCAGAAGAAACTTCTATGGTTGGAAATAAAAATCACGCAAGTTAAATGGTTTTAACTTAAAGAGAGCATCACGACTTTTTAAAAAAATTTAAAAATTTTGTTACATGCATATATTGTATAATAGTGAAATCTAGGCCTAATATACCCTTTAGCCAAATAATGTACATTGTACCCAAGAGATAGTTTTCTATCCTAAGTCTCCCCAACCTTATGTCTATTATACTACCACCCATTTTGTATGGCCATGTGTAGACATAGCTTAGCTCCCACTTATAAAAAGAACATGCAGTAGTTGGTTTTCTCTTCCTGGGTTACTCCACTTAGGATAATGGTCTTCAGCTCTGTCCAAGTTGCTGCAAAGCATTTATTTGTTGTTTATATGGCTGAGTAGTATTCCATAGTGTGTGCATATGTGTGTGTATATTTACACACTACATTTTCTTTATCCACTAATCAGTTTATGGGCACTTAGATTGATTCCATATATTTGTGATTGTGTATTGTGCTGCTATAAATAACAATTTCTTTTCCTTTGGGTAGAGACCCAGTAGTTGGGTTGCATGATAGAATGATAGATCTACCTTTAGTTCTTTGAAGAATATCCCACTGCTTTACATAGAGGTTATACTAATTTACATTCCCACAAAGAGTGTATAAGGGTTCCCTTTTCACTGCATTGACATCAACATCTATTGTTTTTGACTTTTTAACAATGGCCATTTTGATGGATTAGGATGGTATCTCACAGTGGTTTTAATTTGCGTTTCTCTGATGATGAGCAATGTTGAGCATCTCTTTATATGTCTGTTGGCTGTTCATTATGACTTCTAAATGGACATTCCACATAGGAAATCATATTTCAATGAGAAAATAGAAGCAGTCATAGAGGAACTTAGTTATCCTTCAATTAAAGCTATGAAATGGCCTTAATAAACATTCATCTATAATTTTTCAGTGTGTTACACAATACGTATCTCAGCATGGAGAATTTTAAAAAATTCCTTAGCACTGAAAAAATTAAAATCATGCCAAATAGAGAGAGGAAACTCTACCTTACCTCAAGAAACTTTAGTAGCAGAATTTAGTGTTAGCTGAGTACATTGATTTCTAAAATTAAAGACTCTCTGGCAAGTATGTATGACTATGTCTGAATCTTTTTCCATGAAATGTAAACATAGTGTAATATTTCCAGAAAATCTCCATTTTGCTTTTATGTTTTACATTCTTTCTTTTTTTCTTTTCTTTTTTTTTTTTTTTGCTGCCATGAATGTGACTTCTGGAGCTTTGGTATCTACCTTACACCATAAAGTAGCCTTGAGGAAACCATACATGTGGATTATGGAGGAGAAAGGGAAAAGACTGGGTCCTAGTCACACTGTGTGAATATGCTTCTACTGCCAAACTCTGGACTGATTTTCCATGAAATGAAAATACACTTATATCTTTACTTTTTAAAACTTATATCTTGTTTTTTTTGTTTGTTTGTTTGTTTTTAATTTTCCTATTATGTCCAATATGCCAAAATTTATCAGGATGCAGTTTTTCTTATAAATATCAATAATATGCAATACAAATTTAAAACTTACCTGATTATATGGGATAAATGTCATAAAATATAATGACTTTTTAAATAATTAAACCTGGATTTTATTATTTTTCTTTATAATTAAAGAAGAAAAACCATCAAAAAACAAACAAATAAAAATATGCAATTCTTTTCTATTACTGCAATCCTAAAGCAAAGCACTATTTTCAGCACTGTGCTTGAAAATGTCAAAAATTATCAGGTTAATAGAAATTGTTTCAGAAAAATCTGAGCAGTTGAAAAAACAGATTTTCTAATTAAATACACTAATTGCCAACATTAGTTGGGCCAATTTAAGAAAATATTTACTTATATATACCTTATTAAATTATCAACCATGTGATGCTAATTAAAAACAAAATGGGGCTAAGATTTTATTTTTTAAATTATATGTATCATTTACGTTACAATCAGACAATTGGTATAATCTCACATTTTCATAGTTTAATGAGTTGGAAAATAATAGCTGTGAAAAATTATGATTTTGCTGTCTATCCTTAAAATGGCACAGCATTATTAAAACATCATGGCATTATCGTTTCATAATTCCTGTTTAGAAAATATCTACTATGTGCCAAGAATATTTAACATACTATTTTATGCTATCTTATTTGTGATATAGAAACTATTTAACAAACATTAGTTGACTTAATCTTCACAAGGAAGCTTACACATTCAGGTCAACATTTGTTCAATTTATAGGGGAGGGATCTGAAGATGGCTGACCAGAGACATCAGCTGCCAGACCATCTCATGAAGAAGGGAAAATTTCAGGTGTCAAAGAAAAAACTAACCAGCAAACAGTCACAGAACAGGTATAATTTTAATAAAAAAGTGCCAGAACATACAAGGGAATTTATGGGAGAGTTGCAGAGTAGGACAAGAAGGAGTAAGACATCACCAGAAGACAACCCTGAATAAACTTGTAGCCAAAGGAGAAGGGTAGGTGGAGTAGTTTTTTTCTCCCTCCCTGATGTCTCTGACAGGGGGAGGGCTGCTAAGCTGCTAGAGAGACTTTCTACCCATCAAGCCCAGAAGCGGCTGTCACCAATGAGGTAGGAACTGCTTGTGCTCAGGACACAAGGCTCCCAGACACCCAAGGCAATTCCTACCAGACATTTTATTAATTTTTCACTCACCATGAGCCTTTGCCCTTCCCATGGGGCTTCAACTCCTCAGTTTTTGTCTGGCTCATTTCAATACAGATAGTTTCCAACCCTTGTCTAGGCTGCAGGATCCCCAGGGACCCAGTGGGTTCCCAGGTGATTTCTGGAGCCTGTATGTTCACAGCAGATGCCTTCTTGATCACTCTGCTAATTCTCTCCTATACAGAATTATTTTCTTTTCTCCACTCTCCCACTTATGGCTGCAAAAAAAGACAGCTGAGCCCCAATACCAAGCTTTCCAAAGAATGTGGGACCCAGGTCCTTCCTCTTAGAGTTCTGCAAATGGAGTATGGTGGCTCAGACAGGGAGATCCCTGCTCACTGGCTTGCCCTGGAGTTCCATGTCCTACAGCTCCACGGGAATCAATCATGCCCCCAAATGGAAGAACATCGAACTTCCCAGGACATCCTGTGTAAAACTGGGTTGGGGGAGGGCTGCTTCTCCTTGACATGGTCTGGGATTGACCTACGTGGTCTAGGGAATTGAAGAACCCCGCCCCCTGGGCAGTTCAGTGGAGAAAGTGTAGTGTGTGTCCTAACTCTGATGTGCTCACAGTGCACTCCTTCCCCCATGGCAGGCCTGCACTCTAAGAGATCCAGGAAAAGGGACTCCTGGCCCCACACTACAGTCACAGGGAAGCTTGACTGGCCTTGATCCAGCCTGCCAGCAGTCTCTTGGGGAAGATTATGGACCAGAGGGCAGTAAGAAGAATGAGCCTATGGAGGGCTATCAGTTTGTGAATCTCTGGCATACCTGCCTCCACAAACAGACTTTCTGGCTGAATGGGGTGACATCTTTCAGAAACTGTAAGCAGACCTTTAACCCCCCACAATAGCTAACTGTTTGGCTTCTGTGGAGCCTGAAGACAAGCTGTTCAACTCATCCCTGCCCAGCACACTCCCTTAACTGCTTTGACTACAACAGAGATTAATAACTCATTTGGAAGCTCCAGGGCCCCCACTACCACCTAGGGCATTTGAGTTCCTCTCTTAAGGGACTGGAGCTGGTCCAGGACTCAGAAATAGCACTGTGGCTTGTTCCTTACTGCAGTTACCACATGTCAGCTTGGAGGCTAACCTAGCCATGAACTGCCTTGCCTTTCCCCCAATTTGGTGTTGGAGATCAGGAACCACTCCCCACCCTGGGAGGTACAGCAACCCTCCTTCAGCTTAGAGCACTCTTGTACTCTACCTGGGGGACTAGAATCTACTATGGTCACAAAAGAACATCTTGCTAGCTGGTTCACTCACATAATTGTCAACCAATAACTGGGAGAACAATATAGTCCTTCAACACAACCTTCTAATCAAGCAAACAGGGTGTAGCTGATTTACAGTCACTAGTACCATCTATCATCTAACTCACTGCACTCTGAAGGAAGAAGTAAAGACAGCAGGTCAAAGGAGTCCCAAGAGGTTCATTAAACCTTCCAGGACAACTGATAGACAATTCAGAATCAGTACACTTCTTCCTGAGAAATTAGGGACCTATTTTCAGGGTCTCAGAGCCAACCCCAACACTCTTGACTCTCAATAGGGAAGCCAGATGAGAAGGAACCAGCAGAAAAACTCAGGAAATATGAAAACTCAAAGTGAAAGGTAACCCCTAAAGAAATAGATACTAACCTAAACGAAAAAATTAAAATGAAAGATGATGAATTTTAAAAATGGGTAAGCTACTAGAAATATAAGAGAAAATGAAAATCCAAAATAAGGAAACCACAAACACAATGAAGAAAATGACTAAAAAATTGAACTATAAAATTGGGAAAACAAACAGAACTTCCAGAAATGAAAAATTCATGCAAAGAATTATAAGCACAGTGGAAAGCCTTAAGAATAGGTTTGATCAGGCAGAAGAAAAGAATCTATGAATTTGAAGACAATGGCTTTGTGTTAAATAAGTCAGTCGAAGAGAAAGAACAGAGAAACAAGAGGAATGAACAAGCTGGGCATGGTGGCTCATACCTGTAATCCTAGCACTCTGGGAGGCCAAGATGGGTGAATTGCTTAAGCTCAGGAGTTCGAGACCAGCCTGAGCAAGAGCAAGACCTCATCTTTAAAACTAGCTGGGTATTATGGCAGGTTCCTATAGCCTCAGTTGCTCAGGAGGCTGAGGCAGGAGGATCACTCGAGCCTAAGATTTTGAAGTTCCTGTGAGCTATGATGCCATGGCACTCTACCAAGGGTGACAAAGTGAGACTCTATCTCAAAAAAAGAAAAAGAAAAAGAAAAAAAAAGGAACAATGAAGCCTACAAGAAACGTGGGACTATGTAAAGAGGCCAAAGATAAGAATAATAGGCATTCCTGAGGGAAAGGAAGAAAATTCATAAGAGTTGGATATTTTTCAAGATCTTACTGCAAAACTAAATATCCAAGTACAAGAAACACACAGGACTCCTAGGAGAGTCATCAGAAAGAGGTAGTCACCATGACACATAATCATCGGACTGTTCAAGGTGAACATGACAGATGAACTGTGAGTAGTAAGGTAAAAACACAAGGTAGCTTTCAAAGGTAAACCAAATAAGACTAACTGCTGATTCTTCACTGAAACCCTACAAGCCAGAAGGGAGTAAGGACTGGTCATCAGCTTTCTAAAACAAAATAATGGCCAACCTATAATTTTATATCCTGCAAAACTAAGTTTCTTGTAAGAGAAAGAAATAAAGATTTCCCTGGACAAGCAATTACTGAGGGAATTTGTGAAGATCAGACATGCCTTGTAGGGAGTACTCAGAACCATGTTATAAAATTATCATTACAATAGTTACTCACCAGTGTAAAACTATCCAAAAACTAAAATTCAGAGCCTAGATACAACGATGACTGAAGAAGTAAAACAAAGTAATAAGAATCCACCTAACAGAATGAACAGAAATCCACCCTACATATCAATACTTTCAATGGCTTGAATTCCCCCACTGAAGACAAAGAGGCTACCTGAATGTATAAAAAATAATAGAAACCAAGTATCTGTTGTATTCAGGAAATACATGTAATCCACAAGGACTCATTTAGACTTAAGGTAAAAGGGTAAAAACAATATTCCCTTCATATAGAAACCAAAAGAAAGCTGGTGTAGGCATTCTCATATGAGATGGCATTGACTTGAAATCAACAAAAGTAAAGACAGATAAAGATGGTCATTACATGATGGTAATAGGACAATTCACCAGGATCAGTACAAATTGCTGAAAACCAATGATGAAGAAAAAAATCTTAAAAGCAGCCAGAAAAAAAAAAGAAATGCTTTATACATAGAACATAGGTAGCAACAACAAAATTGCAAGCCATAAGGCAATGGACAGCAATGTTAAAGTACTTAATGAAAAAAAGAAAAAAAAAATCATGCAGAATTCTTTACCACCGAAAACACCTTTCAAAAATGAATGGGAAATAAGGAATCACAGTAATGGGTGGCTTAAACAATGACAATTTATTTTCTCACAGTTATGGAAGCTATAATTCTTAAAACTGTTAACAGGTTTAGTTTCTCCTGAAACTTCTCTCTTTGGCTTGCAAAATGGTCACCTTCTTGGTACATCCTCTCAGGCCTTTTCTCTATATGCATATTTCCTTCATGTTTCTCTCTATTCTTATAGACACCAATGGACCCTTATGTTGATCTTTATTTTTAACCTTAATCACTCCTTAACAGGCTCTATTTCCAAATATAGTTACAATCTGAGGTGTACTGGAAGTTGGAATGTCAATTTATACATTTGGTAGAAGATGAGGGGAAACAGTTAATTCAGTGTAAACACTTAGGAAATAGAAAAATATTACTGGAGTGAAACAGATCTATACACACACACATGCGCACACACATTCAAATGAATATTAATAATGCTAAAATTATAAATAAATATAAAGGACAGTTTTGCTCATTATTTGATTTCCATAAAGTAATTGATGGCTTAAAAAATAAAAACAGCTTACTGGGTACATTATAATGTATATAGAAGTAAAAGTATGACAAAATACCACAAAGAATAAAGGATAAAAATGAAAATATATTTTATGATGTTCTTACATGATATGCAAAGTACTATAATATTATTTCAAGATAACTTATAATGATATAAAGTTATTATATTATAACACATTGACCACTAAAAGATAAGAAAGATAAAGGGAATAAAAATTTTGGATAATAAAATAAAATCATAAAATATACCCAATTTAAAAGGAGTGAAACAAAAGTAAGAAAGGAACAAATAATAGATGAGATGAATAGAAAAAGCAAGATAAGGAATTTAAAGAAAATAATATCAATAATTACATTAAATATAAATGTCTAAAATTTTTAATTATAAGGCAGAGATTGTCAAATTGTAAAATAAACAAAAGGTGTAACTATAGTTTTCAGAAGAAAATATTCATTTTGAACATAAAGATAGATTAAAACTAAAAAAGATGACCTGTGAGCTGTGACACCAGGGCCCTCTACTGGGAGTGACAAAGTGAGACTCTGTCTCAAAAAAAAAAAAAAAAAAAAAAAAAAAGTAAAAAGATGACCAATGACATAAATGGAAATACTAAAAACGTAATAATAACAAAGAAGAAGAAAAATAAGCTGGGAGACCTCTGCCTCCAAACAAAATGTGTAACAGGGTCTATATTTACTGTGACACCTTACACAACTGAAAAAATACTAGACAACATTTATCAGACATAGTACTTTAAAAATGCTGAACCCTAATTGTTGATAATGAGGAAACAAATGAGGTAAGCCCTATGGTTATCCTACTTTAGTGCTTGGAAAGAATGTTCATGCCAAGTAAAATCTGGCATATCTGAGTTGAGATGAAGTTGGGAGTCAGTTGGAGAGAGTAGGTAAGAAGTCCATAAGTCATCAGAAAGAATACTGAAAAGCAGATGGCTGCAGCTATAGGGACCTGGAAAGAAACAGCACAAACCTTCAGTTGAGTTCATCAATGCTTGTATGTGAACAATCTAAGTCAAGTGATTTTTTTTTTTAAGTGTTGGGGATTCATTGAGGGTACAAAAAAACAGGTTACATTGATTGTATTTGTTAGGTAAAGTTCTTATAATTGTGTTCTACCCCCAAAAGGTGTGTCAACACACCATGAACCCCCACATCCCTACTTCCTTCTCTCTTTCCACTCTCCTCTTCCCCCACTCCCCACCGTGTACTAGGTCATTAATTGTCCCCAAATTAGAATTGAGTACATAGGATTCTTGCTTCTCCGTTCTTGTGATGCTTTACTAAGAATTAATGTGTTCCATTTCCATCAGGTTAATACAAAAGATGTAAAGTCTCCATCTTTTTTAATGCCTGAATAGTGTTCCATGGTATACATATACCACAGCTTGTTAATCCATTCCTGGGTTGGTGGGCATTTAGGCTATTTCTACATTTTGGTGATTGTAAATTGAGCTGTGATAAACAGTCTAGTGCAAATGTCCTTATGGTAAAAGGATTCTTTTTCTTCTGGGTAGACTGGGATTGAAAGATCAAATGAAACATCTACTTTGAGTTCTTTCAGGATTCTCCATACTTCCTTCCAGAAAAGTTGCACTAGTTTACAGTCCCACCAGCAGTGTAAAAGTGTTCCCTTCTCTCCACATCCATGTCAGCATCTGTAGCTTTGAATCTTTGTGATGTGGGCCATTCTCAACAGAGTTAGGTGATATCTCAGGATGGTTTTGATTTGCATTTCTCTAATAATTAGGGACCATGAGCATTTTTCCTATGTTTATTTAGCCATTCATCTGTCTTCATTAGAGAGGGTTCTATTCATTTCTCTTGCCCAGTGATATAAGATTTCTCTTTTTATGTTGATTAGTTTGTGTTCTCTGTAGATACTAGTTATCAAGCTTTTGTCTAATTCAAAATATACAAATATCCTTTCCCACTGTGTAAATTTTTGCTTTGGTTGTTGCCTCCTTAGTTGTACAGAAACTTCAGTTTAAAAGTTTAAAGAAGTCCTATTTGTTTATTTTTGTTGTTGCAATTGCCACAGAAGTCTTCTTCTTCATAAAGCCTTTCCCCAGGCTGGTATCTCCAAGTGTTTTTTTCCATGTTTTCTTTGAGGATTTTTATCATTTCATGCCTTTAATTTAGGTCTTTTATCCATCTTGAATCAATTTTAGTGAATGGAGAAGTGTGCCAGTCCAGTTTTCGTCTTTTACATATGGACATCCAGTTCTCCCAGCACCATTTATTGAATATAGATTCTTTCTCCCCAATGTATGTTCTTGTTTGGTTTCTCAAAGATTAGGTGTCTGTCAGATGTTAGTTTCATCTCTTGGTTTTCTATTTGGTTCCATATGACTATGTCTTTTTTTTTTTTTTTTTTTTTTTTTTAATGCCAATACCATGTTGTTTTTGATCACTATAGGCTTGTAGTACAGCATCTGGTAGGCCGATGCTCTGGCTTTGTTTTCATTACTAAGAGTTGACTTAGCTATATGGGTTTTTTTCTGGTTCTATACAAAACAAATAATTATTTTTTCTGAGTCAAGTCATTTGTAATAAATTCAGAATCTGGTGGTGTCAGTCTTCTCTGAAGAATTGGTGGAATAGAAGAATTTTCTTCTGATCTCCACCCAGAAGCATCTTCTCTGTGATAAGGGGGTGTACACAAGCCGTCCTGACCATATTTCAGGACTCGAGTTGTTCCCTTGATCTTTGGCCTGGCCAAACACAAATCTCGACACCGGGTATTTGCTTTGACTGTTGACTGGGCAGGGGAGCAACCTGGTTAATCTTTCTACTCAGGTCTTACATGCAGCTTCCTCTGTAGCCATTGTTTCTTCAGAGTATTCAGAGATCCAGCAGGGGTGTTTGTGAGCTGCATTCCCCATAGGCCAGGCTGATAGGAAAAGTAGAAACTGCTCAGATAAGGAATTTAGTGGCTGGTTTATCTAACCTGTTTTTATTCCACCTTGCTCTGCTCATTTCTCTGTTTTTCTCTATTTATGGGGGTATTTTCCTTTGACAAGAATGGGGTCTTCGGTCCCCATTCTGCCTACAAGGCATGATGGTGTCTGCCTATCATCCTAGTTACTCTCAAGGCAGAGGCTGGAGGATTGTTTGAGCCTGGAAGTTCGAGGTTACAGTAATCTATAATTATGGCACTGCACACCATTCCAAGCATGAGAGCAAGACCCTATCTCTATTTAAAAAAAGAAAGAAAGGCAAAAGGATATTAAAAGGATACAGATGAACAGTGAGATAAAGATGTAATATGGCAAGGTATGTGGAAGAAGTACAGAGATTGTATCCTCCCATCAGTCATACAACCCTCCCAGCAACCCCCATGTGTTCAGCAACCTGGAAGTTCTCCAAATCTTGTCTTTTTAGCTTTTTACAGACGCTTTATTATAGGGGCATAATTGATTACATTATTAGCCATTGGTGATCAAGTCAATCTCCAATCCTGCTCTTCTCACTAAAGGTCAAGCAAAGGGCTTTAAGTTCCAATTCTCTAATCATACGATTTGGTCAACCAGCACTCACCCTGGCCTTAATTCAGGAAGCCCCAGACTACAGTTATTTTTTTAGCATACAAATAGACAGTACTTTTGGAAATTCCAGGGGTTTTAGAAGCTGTACACCAGAAAATAAGAGATGAAAGAAGGAGGGGCAGAGAGTAAATACTTGTATATATTCCTTATTATGTCACATTAGAAGCAATTACCCTGTTATGAAACAAAGTAGTCATTATCTTAAAATTATAATTTATCACCCCACTAGAATAGTGCTAGGCATACAGTCAATGTTCAATATCTTTTTAAGTAAATAAATAAATAGCTCACCTCTTTATAATGACTGCTACTCTTTTCTCATTTCCAATATAGTCATTTAATTATTGACTAAAATCTCCCTTATAGAACATGGGAGCTGGTAGATTGTCATGATGTAAGAGCTATGAGTTTTTGGCCCAGATTTTCTGTTAAGATTTTCCTGTTTCTCTATAGATGTTTACTTGATCTGCTATGCTTCTCTGTCAGCCCATGATTTTGACTGCATAATTCAATGAATTTTAGCAATGTTTTTATCAGTTCTGCTCATTTGGGGCTGCTCTGACCCTCTTCATCATGCTTTCTGTATTCTCAGAAAAATGTTTAACTCATTTGTACACTGCTGTTTTCTTCATGGTACTGTCCTCATAAACTTGGACTAATCTGTCCTTGATTTTACTTCCACTCTTACAAAGTTTAACAAGATATTTGATGTTTGTTTATTGCTCTAATTCAAGCTCAGACGTTCTTGTGGCAGCATACAAAAAATGCATAACAATAAGGAGTGCCACTGAAGAAGACATGGCCACACAGCAACACAAACACAGCTGAGAGACACTCATATACCAGATGTAGGAGAACTTACCAAGCTGTTTGTACTGTGCTGCCAACACAAATGAACGGTGGCAAGTTCACAAACTTCATCATCAGAACTCATATATAGGCTGGCTCATGTTCTTCCTTGATCATCTATAAAGATAAGAAACAAAAGGAATTTGAAGACATCTCTTGTTTTAAGAGGTGGCAATTTGGTTGGTTGCTTGCCACCCATCATATGAAGGCATTTTTATTTTTGAATTAGCATATGTTTGCTTCTTCCCTAAAATCCAGTGAAAGCAAACCAATTTTTTGCAATAAATCTTTAGAATTAATGCATTAAGGAGCACATAGTATTTAAATCCAGATGATTAATCTGTGAAAAAGTTAGAAAACTTCTAGGATATATTTAACACTTTAACACACTCTTCATTCATCAAGATGTTTTTAAACATGTTAGAAAATCAAACAAAAATGACAAAATAAAAAAAAATAATTGTTAAGTGAAGTTGAACATGTAAAAGTGAATAAAAAATTAAATAGGTTTTGGGATCTATATTTCTCTGTGTTAATAATTTTAATACCTATAGGTAAAAATTTCCCTTTCCAATTATTGAAATTGACTTAATCTAGGAAACATTTACTTCACTTACAGAATCGGAATATTTTTAAGGTTATTGATCATTTCTGTAACTTTGAAAATAATTACATACCAGAGAAAAAGTTAAAATATTAGGATTTTTAAAAACACTTCTCTCCTTTTCTTCACTTGTTTAGTAACCTTTGTTATGATTTAGCAAGCAGCTAATACCATAGAAACAATATCAGGTAAGCTATTTGAGCTTGTTATTAATTGTTAATTGTCTTCTGATCCTTAAACTAGATACCTAAACTGAATAGACCACTATCAACAAGGGATGCAAATTATATGAATACTGTAAGTGCCAAATGCAAGTGGGTTGCTAAATATTTTATTGTTGCTCTACCTACCATAGAAGAATTCCATTTAATCGTTCTTATACTCTAAAAGGTATAGTGTCAAAAATATCTGTTCTATTACAAGTAGTCAGAAATTATCTCACAATTGACACAACTTTTCTGTGTGTCTTTGGGAAGTTAACCAAAAATTACATCTGATATATATGTAGGTAAGCATGCAGGGAAATAAATAATTATAGTTTTACATTTTAATGATAAAATATGCATGGTCTTCCATTTCAACTTCTCTTTTAATCTATGTATTTTTCACTTAAGGCAAACTGCACAATTTACTTAGTCTTTTCTATAAACAGCCATCATCATGATATCTGTGTGTATCAGCCTGCATTATTTTCTCCCAGCTAAATCTCCCAGGATTTGTTTCCTGACAAATCCTATCCTTTCTAGCTAAAATTTTTCTCCTCTATAAAACCTGCTCTTACCTCAATAGACAGATATAACCTCTCAATTCTTTGAATTCTCATGCTTCTTTCGGCACTGCTTTTGTGGCACAAGGCTCATTCTACGTACCTTGTATTTGTACAGCGAATCCTATGCTTGATTTAGTGAGTATACATGCTGTTTGTTTTTCCATTCCTGAAATACTTCACTTAGAAGAATGATCTCCAGTTCTATCCAAGTTGTTACCAATGATACTGGATCAGCGTATTTTTTATGACTGAATCATATTCCAAGATATGCTTATATCACATTTCATTAATCCATTCACATATTGACAGCCATTTGGGTTATTTCCACATTCTTGCAATTGTGAACCATGCTTCTATTCGAGTGCAGGTGTCTGACATGGTATTATTGAACTTAAGAAGTACAGTAAAATACTATATAATTTGAAATTTAGGAAAATATAGTGTCAATTTATAGTTGTTTGATATCTTGAATGTCTAAGGGTTAAGCAAAAAAAAAAAAATCCTTCTTTATGGAAGGTTATGTTACCTTTTTTCATTGCTGAAAGTCCTCTTAAAACTTACTAGAGTATGTTATATTTCACAGAATATAGCACTTGGATGTAATTTCATTTTCATTGAAGCTTCAGAAACTTGGAGTGCATCACATTTATGAATTCTAATTTTAAAGTCCTATATTTTAGACATTGGACATTGGGATATGATTCTATACAAATGATGAGGTTATATACCTTAGGTTCCAGACTGCGGAGCATGGGTCCTATTAACTATTTCATCATTGCCTTAGGCCACACACAAACTCTTCTATGAAAATCCATTTTTAAGGGAATTGCTGCAGGTCAGTGAATGGTGTTTTCAGTTTTACCTTCCTGTTGGAGATATTATCTGTATATAGGGAATTCTGGAGATATTATTGACCTGCTTGATTTGGCCTGAGTATGTGTGGTGGCAATAAAGCTGCTGACAGGCTGTTTCTCCCACTCATCTGATCTGAGGAGACACTGAGTCAACAGAATAGAACTCCAATAGCTTCCCCACTGCAAAGCTTATGCCCTTCAGAGTGATCCCTTTGTCCTCTGGGGTTTGTTCAACTGCTTTAGGAAAGTGATAACCTGAGCAGTAAAAATAGACCAGTGTCCAAAATGTGGAGGAACAAAAACAAAAAGAGTTAGAAGTTAGAATTAACTTAAAACAGTATGGCATTATTTTTAATGCTTTATCTATTTTACTTTTATTTCCTGGGATAGTTATATAAAATCAAGGTCTTTAGAATATCATCATTTTACTTCACTGGTATTTTGATTATGGTATTTTATTTCTCTTCTTATTTTCATCCTTTCTCACAAAATCACAAAGGACTTGAATTTTCTTATTCCATATTAAAACTAACAACATAAAATGGGTGTGAAGGAATTGTAACTCTTTGCAATTGGCAGCAAATCTAGATTCCACCAACTTATTCATTGATAACTGCTCTAAAGTACCCCAAAGTTAGGAATCAAATAATCTAATGACCACACCTTACCTTCCTCAGTCCTGTGCACTTTCATTCATCTACTCATGTTGTGTGCGGTTCATGTGTTTGAAAGTTATACTTGAAACAAATGTATTCTGGAATAATATGGGACGATAGTCTTTTTATCTGTAAGGAAATTTAGGGAAATAACTTTATAAAGTTACCAGTAACTGGTAAGTAATACAGCTAATATTTTTTAGAATATCTTAGAAAATTATGATGTTAAAGGATCATAAATACTCTTTCAGTGATATATTTTGGTGACTTCATAGGAATAATATACCTTAGATTTGTAATTTGTAGTCATTCATTTTAATTTCATTTAGGAGCTTACTATAAGGCAGTGTGCTACCTGGGAAAATTACAGTTTTAATTGGGCTAGGCTCAGTGGCTCATGCCTATAACCCTGGCACTGAGGAGACTGAGGTGTGTGAATCATCTGAGTTCACAGGTTCAAGACCATCCTGAGCAAGAGCGAGACTCTATGTCTAAAAATACCAGGGTATTGTGGTGGGTGCCTATAGCCCCAGCTACTTGAGAAGCTGAGGCAAGAGAATCACTGAAGCCCAGGAGTTTGAGGTTGCTGTGAGCTATAACACCACGGCACTCTACCAAGGATGACAAAGTGAGACTCTGTTTCAAAAAACAATAATAATGATAAAATAAAAACATCCTATATGTTCTTTTATGTTTGTTAAAGGTAATAAACCATCAGGAATTCACACAGCAGTATAGTAAATACTTCTTAATACAGAGTATAATTATGGTGAAAGAGGTGATTGAGAAGTATTCTAGGCATAGCAATGGCATAGAGAAAATTTGAGAGTATTTCAATGCAGAAATCACATTCTTCAAAAATGAGAAGTGAATGATATGTGAGGAAATGTAGTGACTGCATATAAATTACACTTTTAAGAAATTTGACTGTTAAGACAAAAATAAAAATCAGAACTAAGAATCAGTTTGTGTGTTAAATGATGTGAGGTGTCAAGGACATTTTCCAGTTGGAAGTCATGAGCACATCTATATACTGTAAAATAAAAGCCAACACATGAGCCATGATGGAGCAAGAGGACACATTGGATCAGATTTTTGGTAGTTCTTTTTGTGAAAGAGAAAATGAAATAATGATGATAAAAAGTATATACTTCATATCCAACTGTAAAGCTCAACACCAACTAAGGAAAGCTAGGTGAGCAGAAAATAAGATGAAAGGGGTAGAAGATTGTCTTGGTACTTGGGGGAGTGGAATAAGGAGAACAGAAATGGGAAAAGCATGTGATCAAGGATGCTTACTGCAGATTTGTCCTGAAGGGCAGGAATCAGACATCATGCACTTTTATTGCCAACACTCGAGCGACTGTGACATTTTCTCTGACGATGTTCAGCAGCAACAGAAACACTGCTAAGGTAAAGGGAAGGTTACTGGTTTTGTCATCAGCAGGTTTATAGATAAGAAATATGTGGGTGAAGGATTTCAAAGGGCTGCAAAGAAGGCATGGGATGTTTATAAACCTCAAAAGGTTCAAAGCACAGAGAAGGAAGTTGATATAGGGAAAACATAGGTTGACCAAAGGTTCAGTGGAAGAGCAAGGATATTGGGAAAAGTAAATTGAGAAAACTAGAATGGAAGGGGGTTAGATGAAGGAAATGGTTGAAGGTTGTTAAAATTCCTGAATTGGGGAGCTTTCAGGTGGTAACTTCTGGTGTGCTGTCTCGGAAGTATGCATTAAATCAAACTAGATGGAAATATCTTGGATTTGAAGATCACAATAAACAGAGTGATTAGGTGGTTGGATAGAACCTCTGCTTGCATATGGAAATCTTCATTCCAGAAAAATGAAGAAAAATGAGATGGAAGGAAGAATGCAGATCATGGACAAACTCTTGATAAATGCAAGGAAGAATGTTTTACTTTTTTTTTTTTTTGTAGAGACAGAGTCTAATGTTTTATCAAAAAAAAAAAAAAAGACAAAAAGGAGGAAGTTTAGAGGGCGATAAATTTGGGTACTGAACGTTTTAAAGGATGAAAGGGTATTTGAATATAGAAAAATAATCATTTAGAACAGGCAAAGAAAACCAAGAGAATTTGCAGTTGCTTTAGAAATCTGGGGCGTGGGACAGTGAATAAGCTTGTTCTTGAAAGGACTATAGAGAAATCAGGTATTTGGAGGTCAGCCAGTTTTCAGTTGAGGCTTAGAGGAGAAATATAGAGAGAGCTGTCATATGGTTCATTTTGGAATATTACAATATGTGCTTAGGATTTTAAAGAGAACCATCTTAAAAGCTTTCTGGTGCCCTTTCAAGGTGATTCCTTAAAGGAAGGAAGTGCTTATCTTTGTGTCTCCTGTCCAAGAAGGGATCTTAGACTATAAACTCCTTGAGATAAGGGACTGGTCTTATTTGTTGCATCCTCAGCTTTTTATATACATTTTAGCAAACAGTAAGCTTTTAATAAGTTATTGTGCCTGTCATATGGTTGGTGTTCCACACATATTTATGGAGGAAGTATATTATCTACCACATAGACAATGCCTTCCTTACATTTATTTCTTGCTTTTTGTTGTTGCTGTTTTGGGTGAAGTTTTTCTTTGTTGTTGGTGTTTTGAAGAACAATATAAAAGTGAAAAAGAGCCCAAAGGTTTTATTTGGCCTGTGTATCTATAGCACTTTGAGATCTTCTTTTTAAATAATTAAATTATTATGAAACGGGGAGGTTTTTTACCATTTGAAATTTTCTACCTTTTTAGAACTTTTCATTTCTTTTCACGTTATGGTTTAATTCATGAATTTTCATATCAGAAAAGTGTCATATTATTTAAGTCCTCTATGAGTAGATACCTGTCATTCAGTCTCATAGTGGACCTCTCAATTTTTCTCTTAGACTAATAGCTATTTTCTGCATTAGTGCTGACAGATGGACTTAATTCAAAGTTAAGTCTAACTGTGTGGCTATGGTAACTTATAAAAACTTGATTAAACAATCTTAAAAACTTGAAAGTCAATGTCACTATCAGTAAAAATCCTAATAAATGTAAGTTATATTTAAGGCATTTTGGAAGTTGATATTTTCATGTGCTCAGAAAAATGCAAATAAAATTTGCTGTTGAATGTTTTATAACTTGGCTATAAAAATGTTCTTTTGTTTTCTCTAACACATGTAATGTCAAAGATTATCAATGCTATTAATTTTACATTAATTTCTTAGCTAAATATTGGCTATACTTAAATGAATGCCTATTATCCCGGGCTCACATTTTGAGAACAGGTATTATTAATATTCACTTACAAGCTCAATAAGTGTTTATAGAGTGCCTGTAGTGTACAAAGCGTGTGCTAGAATTTGCTAGGACATTTGGATTAAATTGACTTCAGATACAAAAAAATTGGTTTATAGATGAGACATGCCATTTGTTTCTAAACCGATAGAGGTTCATACAGAATACTTTAATGACTCTTTTTTAAACTACCACAAAGAATTCTGAGAACTATATATAAAAATACTGTTTCTTTTGAGTGCTGACAAAGTTTTTCTTGAAAAGATTTGTTCTTCGGGATTTCTCCATTCTCTTATTTCACTAAATTGTGTTCTATTATGCTATTGTATTCACTTGAACTTGGCAGGATGCATTATGCAAATAAATGCCTGCTTCTTATGTATCAGCAAGTGAGATCTCCAAAATGTCTGTGCTAACTTGCTGATTAAAGTTAACCCTATGCAAACAAGAGAGCCCATTAACTCTCATTGCAAGAAAGATGTCCAGAAATGTTTTCAATTCTCTATACAAAGTTCTCCTTATAGATGTGACGGAACTAAAATATTGTAAGTATACCATGATAAAACACTGAAAAATTAAATCTATGTTTGCCAAGAAAAATCTTCTTAAACAATTACGTTGACCTTACTGAGATTAACCAGGTAGAAAGTGTTATTACTAGTAACAGTCATGGATGCCCATAATATCAAGGGCCATTTTAAATAAATATGGAGTTAACAAACATCTCCAGAACATATTCTATAGGCAATAAATTCTATACAGAGTATAGTGATTAATAAAATGAGTATACACTTTAGAGTGAGCAGAGCTCAGTTCAAATGGGTTTAGTAGTGCGGCAAATTACCTTTTAGAGTCCTCATGGCATCACCTGGAAAGCATTTTACATCACCTCTTTTATAGTTTAATATTCATTTTCTATTTCCTGTGTGTTCCAAGTATCTATTATTTCAAAATGAATTTGGTACAGAATTGTAATCCCTGGAATTTGTGAATATGTTAAATTATATGACAAAGGAGAACTAAAGCAGCTAATCAACAACCTTTAAATAGGGAGATTATTTTGAAATATTTGAGTGGACGCAATGGAATCATAAGGGTCTTTAAAAGTTAAAAGAAGCACAAGAAAGTTTAAGAAAAAATTGATAATGAAAGCAAGGTCAAAAAGATGTGATGTAATGTTGATACAGGATTTCTCCCACTCAGGACAGGACAACTGACTCCCTTTCCCAGCCTAAGCAGATATTTTTTCTCTCCAAATTGAACTCTCTGAATTATATCCCCCTCACTTAACCCCCCCCCAAGCTGGAAGAACTTCATTCATTTTTTAAATACCCTCATTCAGTCACTAATCGACATTGAAGTCTGCCAAGTTCTGACCAGTTGTAACTCCCAATAAAACAGTATAAAAGCTCCTAGAAGAAAGACTCTCCCCCTTCTTTTTTTTTTTTTTTTTTTTCATTTCATAATTTTTTTTTCTTTTTCTTTTTTTTTAATTTTTTTTTTTTTATTAAATCATAGCTATGTACATTGGTATGATCATGGGGCATCATACATTAGTTTCACAGACCAGTTGACATATTTATATCACACTGGTTAACATAGCCTTCCTGGCAATTTCACAGTCATTGTGTTGAGACATTTACATTCCACATTTACTAAGTTTCACATATACCATTGTAAGATGCACCGCAAATGTATTCTCACCAATCCCCCTCCTTCCACCCACTCCCTCCCCTCCCTTTCCCCCTTCCCCCTATTCCTAGGTTGCAAATAGGTTACAGCATTCGTGTGAAAACCCTAAATTAGTTTCATAGTAGGGGTGAGTACATTGGATACTTTTTCTTCCATTCTTGGGATACTTTACTAAGAAGAATATGTTCCAGCTCCATCCATGTGAACACAAAGGAGGTAAAGTCTCCATCTTTCTTTAAGGCTACATAATATTCCATGGTATACATATACCACAATTTATTAGTCCATTCATGGATCTCTGGGCACTTGGGTTTTTTCCCATATGAAGAGAAACTTTTCCGAAGAAGACAGGCACGCGGCCTTCAGACATATGAAAAAATGCTCATCATCTTTAATCATCAGAGAAATGCAAATCAAAACTTCTTTGAGATATCATCTAACTCCAGTGAGACTAGCCTATATCACAAAATCCCAAGACCAGAGATGTTGGCATGGATGTGGAGAAAAGGGAACACTTTTACACTGCTGGTGGAAATGTAAATTAATACATTCCTTTTGGAAAGATATATGGAGAACACTTAAAGAACTAAAAATAGACCTACCATTCAATCCTGTAATTCTTCTACTGGGCATATACCCAGAAGGCCAAAAATCATATCACAACAAAGATATTTGCACCAGAATATTTATTGCAGCCCTATTCACAATTGACTCTCCCCCTTCTGCCAGAGGCTCTGGTGACTTTCCTTCCTTCTGTTTTTTCTTTCTAATAAATCTTATCTTATCACTGAT
>CAUYPK010018760.1:0-28906 GCA_963574355.1 Loris lydekkerianus
TGGGGACTTACCCACCCACACCTCTCAGCCTCCATGAAACTTGACTAGACTATCTATCTGGCCCCTTTTTCCTCTCCTCTCCTCTCCTCTCCTCCCCTCACCTGCCTCTCCCTTCTTTCTCTCTCTCTCTCTTTCTTAACAGACATCATGTTTTGCCTTCCTCCACTGACAGATCCAGCCACCTCTAGTTCAGCACCTGATCTCAGTGGCTGGGCTGGTTTACTGGTTCCTTGTAGGCCAGTGTCCTGCTTGGCCATCCTACCTGGTCAATGGGGGATGCCTAGCTGCTGCTGCTTCTTTTTTTTTCAGTTTTTGGCTGAGGCTGGAGGCTGGGTTTGAACCCGCCACCTCTGGCATATGAGGCCAGGGCGCCACCTGGGATGCCTAGCTGCTTTTCCTGCTTGCCCATCCCACACTAACAGGGAGAAAAATGGTTGCGTACTCTCTCCTTGGCCCAAAGAGCTTGGTTTTTGCATGAAAGCTGTTAGGGACCCCCGAGATGACCGTGTCTATCATTAGTCAGAGTGTGGCCCGGGACTGAGAATGGCCCAGAATCATTTGGGAGACTTGGTTAGCAAGGCGTGTCCCTAAGCCTCATTTCAGACCCCCAGAACCCAATCTCAGGTGGGCCTGGGATTTATTGTTCTGCTAGCTGTCCACGTGATTCAGGCTTAAAGCTTCTGAAGCAGAAGCCCATGCCTTCATTTTACATCCATTGAGGACACTGCTAGCAGTGACTGAGCTGGGTTGACAGCCCAGGACCAAGAGGCACTAGTAATTGCACTCTGTGCTGCTGTTCTTTATTTCCTCTTTCCTATGACTGTGGAGACAAAAGCCTAGATCCTGGGCATTGGGCCCTGGCAGCCAGGTCAGTGGGCTGATAGTTGCTTAGAAGCAGCAACCCAGGAGCTGGAAACTGAAGTCTGTGAGTGGCCCTCAGAGAGGCTGTTTCTCAGTATTTCCAGCCTGTGATTTTGTTGTGAACAATTCCCTCCTCTGTCCAGCCTCAGTCCTCCCCTAGGCCCACCCTCACCCTGGGCCCCACACATGTGTACATTTCCATAAGCTTCCATGTCAAACTCCCTGACCTCCTGTGTGGCCACAGGGGTCTAAGGCCACTCTACCTTCCATGCCTCCTGTGTCACAAAGAAAGCAAGGATGAATGGGGAACACATTTGAGCAGAGGAAGAGCTTTGAAATAGCATCACAGGAGTCAAGTCCCAGCCCTATGTGACTCTGGACTGCACAGTGCCATTCAGTGTGTTTGTCTCTTTGGCTTCTCATTCTAGCTTGGTCTACTCTACCCACAGGCTCCGGGAAGACAAGTCAGGAAAAAAAAACTTTTCTTCATTGGGCCAAGGGGACCCCTGGTTTTGCTCAAATTTTATGCCTAGTAGCTACTAGCACAGTGCTGCCCTGTAGAAAGTACTTAAACAGGGGTCCTCAAACTATAGTCTGTGGGCCACATGAGGCGGTGTGATTGTATTTGTTCTGTTTTGTTTTTTTACTTTAAAATAAGATATGTGCAGTGTGCAAAGGAATTTGTTTATAGTTGGTTTTTTTTTTTTTAACTATAGTCCAGCATTCCAACAGTCTGAGGGACAGTGAATTGGCCCCCTGTTTAAAAAGTTTGAGGACCCCTGATTTAATATTTGTTGAATTATGGCACCCATAGTTCAGTGGGTAGGGTGCCACATACACCAAGGCTGGTGGGTTCAAACCTGGCTTGGGCCTACTAAACAATGACAGCTGTGGCAAGAAGATGGCCGGGTGTTGTGGTGAGCAACTGTAGTCCCAGCTACTTGGGAGGCTGAGGCAAGAGAGTCGCTTAAGCCCAGGAGTTTGAGGTTGCTGTGAGCTGTAATGCCACAGCACTCTATCCAAGGTGACAGCTTAAGACTCTCTCTCAAATAAATAAAAAATAAACATATATATGAATTTAGAGGCACAGAGATACTACTAATCAGGAGAAGCATTTGAACTGAAAAGGCCTCTCTAGGCTACACTTCCTGCCGATAAGCTCCAGTAAATTCTTTCCCTGAGTCGGTTCAATAAACCTTACTTTGTACCTAAGGGTCTGATTATGATCAATAATGACACCCTGTTCAAGATGGGTGTGCCTATAGCCAGGCCTCCCTGTCTCTTTCCTCATGACCTTATAGGCTGGGAAAAAGGAAAGAAGCTGGACATTCTCTTAGTTCTGCCTCTTCCTGTTAACATGTGTGACCTCTTCAGTCTTCTCAGCCATCGGTCAGTCCACAGCGCTTCTGAGACACCAGACCCTCCCCTGAGTAGTCTGAGGGAATCAATTAGGAGACAATTTCTGCCTTCCAGAAACTAGCTGAGTGTCTAGGGGAGGAGATCACACACAGGAAAATCAAATGATGACAAGAGGTGTCACGACACAGCATACAGTTCATTCCCTGAGGAGAATAATGAATTTAGGGTCAGGAGCAGTGCTTTGGTGCCTGGGTTCTGACTCTGCACTTCTTAGAATTTGGATCTTAGGCAAGTTGGAGATCGGAGCGAGAGAATCCTGTCTATAAAGTGGGGAAACAGGGCCCCTTATGAAATACAAAATACACATAGGCCAAGATCCACTGGTGGGTCTAAACTCAGTAGGCAGAAGTTGGAGGAGAAAGAGATTAGCACAGTTTCAAGTGTCTCCCTCAAGATACTCACCAATTAGGAAAACATACTACCAGACACTGCCTTAATCAAGTGATTAAGGTTAATGTGACAAGGTTAATAAGACAAAAGAACATCATGTACCTCCAGTATAATACACTGAGGAGGACACAACATCACTTCTGTTCTTGCTGAAAGTGCATAACCTCAGGATAGTCATGAGAAAAATATCAGAAATTTCTTGAGATTTGTAGTTAGTGGTATTGTGCCAATGTTAATTTCCTGGTGTTGATAATGGTACTATGCTGTGTAAAATGTTAACATTAGAGGAAGCTGGGTGAAGGATACATCAGAACTGTTGTATTTTTACAGCTTTTCTGTAAGTCTAAAGTTATTTCAAAATAAAGTTTTTTTTAAAAGTGTCTCAGCATTTTGTGAGGCGTAAATGAGATGATGCATATAAATAAGGTGCTGAGTACTGACACAGTAAGTGCTCAAGAAGTTTTTTTTTTAAGGCAGTCAGATCCTCAAGAAGTTTTAACCCCTATTATTTTTGTTATTTGGCCTGACAAATACTAAAGATGGCAGGTAAAGAAAAGGGCAATCCGTTCAAAGCATAAGGATTAGTGGAGCAGAGACCTAGAGGCAGAAACATACAAGCTCTGTTTGGAGGCCATAAGCTGACTAGACAGGCTAAAGCAGAAGGCTTTAGTTTTTTTTCTTTAATAGGAGAATAATGGGAAATGAGGCAGGAAAGGCCTCAAATTTCAAACTGGAGAGCTAGCTTCAACTAGAGAAAGGCAGTAGGAGGTAACCAATGTGAAAAAGTGGCAGGAACCTAAGAAGTTCCTGCATTTCAGAGAGGCCCAAGTAAGGAGGAGCCCTCATTGCCCTGCAGAGCTCATTTGTCCTTGATAAGGACAAAGGACCTAAGAGAGAGAATTTCTTAAAATTTTTCTAGGAGTTTGGAATGTAAACTTCTTCACCAGCAGGAAGAAGGAAAATACAGCCGGTAGGATTAGACAGCTGGGGTGGCAGTGGTGGGGGAGGGGATCTGCTGTCAGTGTTCTGGGGTAAAAGGCAGTGAAAACACCTGTGAGCTCTGCAGGGGCCCAAGGAAGCTGAGCATCCTGAGTGGAAATCCACACGGGGCCTGCATACCACTTCCTGTTCCCAGATGCTGCAATGTAATAGGGGGAAACAGTTCAGGAACATTCAGTGTCTCCTGGGAAGTTAAACCAAATGCAAAGTGAATGTGACTTGCCATGTTCAGAGACGTGAGAGGCCACATGTGGAGACCAAAATTGAGGCTCCAGTTCAAGCTTACTGTATGGGTGAGAGGGATTAATCTGGAGCTTCCTGGTATACCTGGAGGTGCAGCCCCTCCCTGAGCTGGCACACTTGGCCCTGGAAGTCTTGGGTGGCAGCCTATTTGAGGGATCCACCATTCCAGAAAGAATGGGGCTGCCTTCTCCAAGTACAGTTGCAGGGCTTTGGCCTGGCTGCTCCCATTAACTCCCCTCTCAGAAGAAGGGATACAGCAGTAAGAAGTTAGAGCAAATGGGCCCTGAATGTGACTTGCTATGTTTAGTCAAAGGTATGGTTGCTCAACTGCTGTGCCGTATGTGAGACCCATAGAGTGTCTAGTTCAGTGTTCTCAAGCCTGCCTGCATACCTAGAGACTCTTTTTTTTTTTTTTTTTTTTAATTGAGAAGATAACATTTATCTGTTTTAAGTTTCCTTCCTCCATAGAGGGAGGGTTAGTAGGGGGACCACACCTATGGAGACTCCCTTTTTATAAATGCAAATGCCATAGCCCCAGCCCATTGACATTCCATTTCAATAGGTTTCAGGTGAGTCCAAGGCATAGCTAGTTTTAGGGCATCAGTTGTTTTGTTTTGTTTTTTAACTTTCTATTTTGAAAACCAGAGTGAATGGAGTACCCCCCAGCCCCCCACCTCCCCACCACACACACACATACCCACCCACCACCATTTACCTAACATCCCACATAAACAATGTCTACTCTTGGCCAGTCCTGTTGCAGCATTCCTCCACCCCTACCCCCTACCTACCCCTGTGTCAGTTTGAAGCTATCTCAGACATCACAAGTTCATGGTCACAGCATTCCCAGGTGGTTCTCATGTATAGACAGTGTTGAGACCCATTGATTTAATTCAATCCCTTTACTGAATAGATAACTAAACTGTGGACCAGAAGGAAAGAACTTGCAGAGGTCCTATAGAAAGTCCCTTCCTACTTTAACGTTCTGTGAATATGTGGACTTGGAAGCACTTTAGAGACCTCTAGAGTGTCCTTGCCAAAACACTTCTAGGAAGGCTCCCCAGGTGCCAAGACAAGGCCTCCCAGAGAGAGTGTGTAGGCCTCTGTCCCAGGTGCAAACTGAACATTTCTTTTCTTCTGGTTCTGTCCTCCTTTGGACTGCTTAATCTCATGGCAAGACTGGGGCTCTGCCTATTAACAGCCCTGTTTGAATCCTGCCAATACTTTGGTTGAAATTCAGCATTTCTATTTTCTGGCTGCAGGACCAGGTAGGGCTGTGATGATTCAGGACTGGAAGAGCCAGGGCTGCTGCCCACGGGGCTCCTCCAAGCTCCAGAGGCAGGAGGCCAAGTTTTCACAGAGGTTCACAAACACTGTAGGGGCCAGGTGGCAGGGCTTTGAGCTGGGATGAGCTCCCCACAGGGGCCTGCGGGCAGGTGTGCCCTCCTGCGGCCAAGCTTTCTCATGCCATGTCCCTCTCCTTTCTTTTCTAATCAGGGAATGGATGCTAATTGTGAAACCAGGTGTTTGTTGACTCAGATCCTCTTTCAGAGGAACCAAATCCACAGGGCCCTCAGCATGATGGTTGGCTGGGTCTGGTTCAAAAGGCTGGGGTTGGGGAGTCATTAGTGGCAGCAGCCACCTCAGAGCTTGGGAAGTTTCTTCCCATTTCACCCCTGTGGGGGTGGGCCCTAGTCCTGGCACTTTTGCATATTATCCTGCAAAGATGGCCAGCAGGCCTATACCCTGGCTTTTAAGGAGGTGTCATTGGGGCCAGGGCTGAGCAAAGAGAGAAGACTGTGGGTGCACTAACCTCTTGAAGGGGTAGGGGTGCAGCCTGTGCTGGAAGAGTGCACATCCTGTCAGGTTTTCAAGGGGGTAAATATCCCCAAAATTAAAGGAGCAAGGTCTCCATACATTCATTTGACATTTAGCCTAAAGTATAAGAGACAGTTCCATTTGTCACTTAAAAATCAGTGTGGTTTCCAGTAGAATTATAACTGGGGCCCTGACTTGGGCTATTACTGTTTTTGTGACATCCCAGTTTAACATCTATCTTGTTAGAGTGAACTGATACGTATATGGGTGCATGTGGGTGTTGCGGAAGGAAGGTTGTCACAGTGGATTGAGTGTTCATCACAGACAGACCTTGGGATATAAGGGAAAAGCAAAAAGTAAAATGTTGTACTGCAAAAACTATACAGTCCAGCTGATAAGGCAGGCAGGCCCGTACACATGGGAGGAACCAAGGATGCTTGTATATCTGTGTGCCCACAAGTCTGACTTAGTGGACTGGTACACAATGAGTGTGGCTGTCAGAGGAAAGGAGCTATCAGAGGAAAGGAGTTATCAGAACTGGGAGGGACCTGCTAGAGGCAATAGCAGAGTTTGACAGAGCTAAGTGTGTTCCTTGGAACAGGACCCAAAGGTAACCTAGGACCCCCGCACTCCTGCACACAACCCATCTCTGAATTGAGACCATGGACTTAGCTCCGGTCTACGTTATGTCAGGCCCAGCAATGGTAGACAGCTGCCTCTCCTACCTTCTATCATTGCATCCTCAGGGGGCCAAGCCAACACTTTTACTTTTCCAGCAATGTGCAAATGCAATTTATTTTATTTGGGGTTCACATTTAATTTTTATTTGGTATCCATTTGTAGGCTATATAGGTAACTCTTAGTATAGAAGAATGCCCATTCTTATGTCGGCTAGCAGCATTTTCCAACCTCAGGTTCAGGCCTAGTAGAAGTGGTTGGACTTGTAGACATTGCTAAATTCTTCCCTCAAAAAAGCCCAGGATGGGATCTGCATGGGATGACATTGTTGAACAAGAAAGGGAGGTCACCTGGCCCTGTCACATGTGTGATCTGGGGAAAATGCAAACTTTGCTGAAACTTTTAATCTTAATTTTCAAACTGCATGGGTTCAGTTAGCTTCTTGATAGATCCTTTTCACTTAATTATTTTCATTTTTCTTTTTTTTTTTAAATTAAAAATCCAGAGATTGAATTACTTTAGAAAATGAAAACATTCAACAGTGTTACCAAATTAGGATTTCTTTCCCTCACTTTCAGAGCTCTTTCCAAGGAATTTTATTTTAAAATTAAACAAAAAAGAAAGGTTTTGGGTACTCATTCTGTCTGTTGCCTGTTGCCAGGTGATGGAAGACAAATAGCTGTTTGGAGAATAGCTGGCTGTTCTGCTGAGTGTAGTTGGTGAGATCAGGAAGACAGGACAGAAGATGGCACGTTCTTAGCTCCTAAAAGTAAGAAAGTGTGCGAGGAGGCCTAGGTGGCTTTTCTGTGGCTGATGTTTTGTGGACTTTGGTAAGAGGCCTAGTTTTCTGGAAGCAGGTTGTCTGCTGCCATTGGCTGCCCCGCCAACCTGGGTCCTTCTGTCTGGCTGTGAGTTTGCCTCAGGTTGCCCCATCTCAGTCCCTTTCCTGGCCCCTGAGCAAGTCTATTCCCACTTCAGCCTGGGTCTCTGCCTTTGTATCCCTATCTTTTCCTGGCCTTGAATCCACTCTTGTAGCTCATCCTCTCATTTCACAGGCCCCTAAAGAAAAGGTCTCCCCTGAGGCTAGTGACTTGCTCCTCCTCCCAGGTCTCCAAACTCTAGGAAGATGAGTGTCTGTCTGTTCCTGTTAGTCTGCCTACCCCAACCACATTGATCAGCCTTTGGAGTAGGGTACCTTTTTCTCTCTATTCTGAGCACCTCTTCCTATTTCTCCACCCCCAGGTTTAATTCCAAGGCCTTGAGTTTCCTCTCCCAACTTATTAGATCCTAGGGTCAGTTCTGGAGAGTCAGTTAAAAGGGACATTTAACACAAAGACAACAAACAAATCTACAGTAAGGTCTGACCTGATCTAAATGTTTCCATTTAGAATCCTTAAATCCTGCTTCCTAAATTCCCCTCATCCCCTCAGGGACAAACACTCATGGACAGAATCAGGCTCACACCATGGTCTGTGGCGTTGGTGTCTATAGATGTGTCTATAAATGAACACTTCATAGGTAGGGCCACCTGGATAACAACCAGGGCCACCTCCCTGGCCAGAGGCCCAGGCACACAACGTCTTCTGTGATGCTCTGTGGTGCCTGCCACTGGGAGTGGCATCTACCTCAAGCTGCCTGTACAGTCCTACCAGCTCCTCCCCACATTACATTCTCCTGGCAAGATCACAGCCCCTTACAAGGAGCTGCTGAGGACTTTCCAAGAGAAAAGTTCAGCTGTCCTTAATACAAATATCTCCTGCTCTCCAAATGGCTTGTGGGAAAAAAGATATCAGGCTAACTTCATTTTCTCTGAGGAAAAAGACTGCAACCAAGACCCCTACTTAAGTGAACCTCTCTCATCCTAAGGGCTGCTCACTTGGGCCTGTCTCTGCAAACAGTGAGAAGCATGTTCTCTTCTGGAGACTGAAGCCTGCTACTTCTGAAAAGGAGGCCACATCAAGGGAATGTGAATGGGAGGCTGTAGCAATGGGAAAGCAGCTCAGCTTCTCTCCAGATGCAAGGTTTGGATTGCAGGGTCTCAGGTGGAGGAGCCCAATCTCCTCGGCTCTGGAACTGTGGAGCTTCGAGGGGCCCAAGAGCAGGTTATCAGTCATTATTAGGTACTAACTGTGTGCAGGAGGGTTGAGAGAAAGCCAAAATGTTCCCTTCTGAGAAGCTCACAGATGAGTTGGAGAGGTAAGACCAGCACAGAGAGCTGTGGGAGCAGCTAAAGGCCACCAACTCACTCTGTGACTGTGGACAATGCTTTTAACCCCCAGGGTTCTGTTAACCTATCTGTAAGTTGGGGATAATATTAACAAAAGCCAAGTCTGAACCAACCAGGTGAATTTTTTGAGGTTCCTTCTGTTCCCGATGACTGTGAGACCTATGCTGTACTTTAAACTTCTTGTTCAAAGTTCAAAGAAAGGCAGTGCTTGTGGGCTAGAGCAGTCAGAGACAACTTCAGACTGGGAAGTCCCTGAAGGAAGGCCTCGTGGGTTTCATTTGGTATTTTCACCCCAGGTATTTTCATTTTAGTCCTGGAATTCAGCAGATTCTCAATATACGTGTATGTGACTACTCTGAAGGAATTGCTGAGGGTGAGGAAGAAGTTTGGGCTGAGTTTTTTTTTTTTTCTTTTTGAGACATAATTTTATTTCGTCACCCTAGGTGGGGTGTGATGGCATCATAGCTCATAGCAAATTTAAAGTCTTTTTTTTTTTTTTTTTAAATTAAATCATAGCTGTGTACATAAATGCAATCATAGGGTACAATGTGCTGGTTTTATATACAATTTGAACTATTTTCATCAAACTAGTTAACATAGCCTTCACAGCATTTTCTTAGTTGTTGTGTTAAGACATTTATATTCTACACCTAGTAAATTTCACATGTACCCTTGTCAGATGCAGCAACCTCAAACTCTTGAGCTCAAGACATCCTCTTGTCTCAGCCTCCCAAGTAGCTAGGACTACAGGCACCTGCTACAACACCTGGCTAGCTTTTCTACTTTTTAGTAGAAATGGGGTTCTTGCTCTTATTCAGGCTGGTCTTGAACTTCTGAGCTTGGATGATACACCTGCCTCGGCCTCCCCAAGTGCTAGGACTACAGATGTGAGCCACCACACTCAGCCTTGGGCTAAGTATTGTAAGATAGTAGGATTTGTCAGGTGCCTGGGAAAAAAGAAGACCTTTCAGGTGAGGGGCAGGGACACCTGGAGGCCTGAGCAGGAACATGGCTTGTGTGGCAGATTGGGTTGGTCTGCCTCACTGCTTAGTGACAACTTATGCACAGCAAAGCACTTAACATCTGGATTCTTCTCCAAGGATTGCTGACTGCAGTGAGTTGATGACATTTTAGCCCACCTGGCAGAGGCGACTCTCAGCCCATTAATATGCCTTTATCTATATTGGAGTGGAGAAAGAATTCAGATGCAGAGCTGAGGACCCTAGCCAAGCTTGGTGGAGTTTCAGCCTCAGAAGCAGGTAGCTGAGAGTGTGGGTGGGAATACAGATATTTTGTTCAGAGAAGTGGGAGTTCTCTATGGAAAATAGGATAGGTTAGCTCTTTTATTACTCATCCAGTCTTTTCAGGGATAGCACAGACTTAATGCTAATCTAAAAACATTTTCCAACAAATGCTCTAAAATGCCACAGGGACCCAAGAGATGCCACAGAGCACTCCCTTTCCAATAAAAGAAACAGGGGGTGGCCAAGGAAAACCTTGGCAG
This sequence comes from Loris lydekkerianus, assembly GCA_963574355.1. Lineage (NCBI taxonomy): Eukaryota > Metazoa > Chordata > Mammalia > Primates > Lorisidae > Loris > Loris lydekkerianus. The sequence goes on from CAUYPK010018760.1 coordinate 10,140, forward strand.
AGCCCTGGCGCTTTCCCTGAAGCCCGGAATGATAGCCCCTAATGGTCCATGTCAATTTGATTACTGTGGACTCCAGGCTCCGCAGTATTTTGGCACACTGTGAAGAAATAAAATCAAGGGAGAGAGATGTATTGGCTCTTGCTGCCATCTCTTCTGTCTGCCTCCCAAATAAAGCTCCTTGGGCTTACTCTGAACCTCAGGGAGAGGACAGAGGCTGGGGCTGAAAGTTCTACTGGTTGTCACTTCACTCTCTCAATTTAGCAAAATCCAAGGCAGTTGTATCTGCCAACCTGCCTGATCCAGTCTCACACGTCACAAGGTCATGAATATCCCTTGACCTTGTATTATCCTGGTGTCATGGATACTAGGCAATAGGGTAGTAGACTGCTTTTGGGTTCTCAGAGATTCTTTGAGCCACAGGTGCCGCGTGTTCTCAGAGATTCTAATGTGTCACTCAACCAGTGCCTAGAACTGTTAGACATAGTTGGGAAATAAAGAAAATGCACAAGTCAGAATTGCTTGCCTCAAAAAGTATATGGAAGTCTAGGATATCAAGAGTAACATATTCTGAACAATTAGAAATAGACTAAATGAGGGTGGCAATTACAACCATTTTAGAACTAGACATACATACATACATACACTGTGTGGGCAGCCTCAGTGTACGTATTTTACTGTACAGCACAGAATGAAACCCAGGAGTGGCTGGGTAAAAAGTTCCTAGGAGGCCAGAACTGCCTCTAGCAATAGAAAACAAACTTAGGGCCGTGCCTGTAGCTCAGTGGGTAGAGCGCTGACCACATATACCTAGGCTGGTGGGTTTGAACCCAGCCTGGGCCAGCTTAAAACAACAATGACAACTGCAACAACAACAACAAAATAGCTGGGCATTGTGGCAGGCACCTGTAGTCCCAGCTACTTGGGAGGCTGAGGCAAGAGAATCGCTTAAGCCCAAGACCAAGAGTTATAGGTTACTGTGAGCTGTGACACCATGGCACCCTACCGAGGGCTACCTAATGAGACTGTCTCAAACAAACAAACAAACAAACAAACAAAAAAACAAAAAAACAAACTTAGAGACATGAAAACTTTATGGTACAGGACTCAGAAAAATCAGGTGGCCTTTCATCTAGAGATGACTACCCATCTCTTCTTTCTCTTCCATTAAAATAATGTTACATAAGAATAGCCATCACTTATATGTCAGGCATTATTCTAACTGCTTTAACAGAAATAGATCATTTGATCCTCTGAATAACCTAGAAAAGTAGGTACTAATATTACCCCCATTTTCTGGATGAGAAAACTAAGGCACTGGGGAGAACCCAGACACATAGCTAAGATCCAGGGAGCTGACTCCAGAATCAGGCTCCTAATCATGTCTGTGGAGCCAAGCTGAAGATGTGGCCAAGATTTAGGAGCCCAGAACACAGCAGAGGCTGCAGCAGAGATGGTAGCCTGTGGCCTCTTGGAAGTTCTAGGGGGTATGCCCACTGCACAGAACCCGGGAAGGCAGCCATATCAGAAAGCACCCCCAAGGCCTCCTGGCTGCAGAGCCAATCTGGCACCCTCCATTTCAGCTGCCAGGAGTGGGGAAAGCCTTAGAGGATTGCAGCCTTCTCCTCTGGCCTTTTGCTGACTAAACATTTCATCTATATGCTTACAGCCTTTCCTACCAACTATACATCATGGGTGAGCAGGGGGCAGACCATAGCCATCCAGACAGTCCCAGGAATACTAGGACTGAAGCTGGTGGGCAGAGAAAATATCAGCAAAGGAAATGTTGGTGGAACTAATTATCCAGTAACTTCCGGAAAGGATCACAGAGGGATGCTGGACAGTGTAATAAAAAGAACCTGCTTGCTTTGGAAACTTCCAGAAGGGAGAGAGGGAGGCAGGACTTCCTGGAGGAGGCCAGGCTTGAGAAGAAGGAGTAGAATTAAGAGGACTGGAAAGGAGACTTCCAGACAGGAGATGCCATGTGGAGACCGGGGACAGCACACTGAGGATGGGGAGGAGCCCTGCGGTAGCTCCAGGGGACTCCATTTTCAGCTCCTGGAGGGCCTGTCAGGCTTTGAGAGTTCTCAAAGAGCCTGAGAAGGGAGTGACTGTGTTTACTACAAATCCTCGTTTTACTTCCTTCATATAAAATGGAAACAAAACACACACAAAAAAGAAACAAAAGAAAAAAGAGAATCCTGATTTTCCTTCTATAAGAGAAAAAGCTTCCAAAATAGATAATTTTTGCAGTCCAGCTCCTTTGATAGGAAAATTGTGGGCATAGAGATATTTAAGTGCGTCTATATCTGTGGCGAGACTAGCTCCATTTCCCTGAAATGTTTGCAGCCACAGCATTCAGCATCCACAGGCTCACAAAGGCTCTCCCAAAGCTCAGCCCACAACCTGCTCTCCACCCACACTGAAGCTGCTTCTCTCTCTAGAACAAATAATACTATGTCTTTCTACAGGCTGTGAAAGCATGGCAACATTCCTACATAAAGTAGCAGCAGCTTGGGGCCTTTGCTGAATTAAGCAAGAGGCAGTACCTTCAGAACCAGATGATGAACACCTACCGTACCGCAGATAGGGCGTAGACAGGCCTACCCCTGCCTTCAGGAGGCTCAGAGACGCAGGGAACCAATCTGTAGTAAAGGCAGCCTGTGGTCCCTTGGGAGCTGGTAAGGTGATAGATTTGCCCAGTTTTAGCACTGAAAGGCTGACACCCCCTGTCCCAGTCAATTTAGAGCTCTTGTTCACCTTCACAGAAGGCTCTGACTGGTGGAATGGGTTTCCTCCTCATCTCATTCCTTGCCTCCACCCCACCCACAACAGGAAGCTTTTGAAATAAGCTAGCATTTAACTTTAAATGATAACAATCATTGATAATGGAACTAACAACATCAGCAATCTCTCCTTTACAGTGGTTTTCCACCCTGACTGCTCCTTAGAAATCACCTGGGAAGTGATTTCTTTCTTTTTTTTTTTTTTTTTTTAAGTATTATTATTATTATTTTTGTAGAAACAGAGTCTCACTTTATCACCCTTGGTAGAGTGCCGTGGCATCACACAGCTCACAACAACCTCTGACTCCTGGGCTTAGGTGATTCTCTTTCCTCAGCCTCCCAAGTAGCTGGGACTACAGGTACCCGCCACAACGCCTGGCTATTTTTTTGTTGCAATTTGGCCGAGGCCAGATTTGAACCTGCCACCCTCGGCATATGGGGCTGGCACCCTACTCACTGAGCCACAGGTGCCGCCCTATTATTATTATTTTTTTGGGATATAGTCTCACTGTGTTGCCTTGGGTAGAGTGCCGTGGCGTCACAGCTCATAGCAACCTCAAACTCTTGAGCTTAAGTAATTCTCTTGCCTCAGCTTCCCACGTATCTGGGACTACAGGCACCCACCACAATGCCTGGCTATTTTTTTTTGTTGTTGTTGTTGCAGTTGTCATTGTTGTTTAGCAGGCCTGGTCTGGGTTCAAACCCACCAGCCTCAGTGTATGTGGCCGGAGCCCTCCCCACTGAACCACGGGTACCACTGAAAGTGATTTCTTTAAAAAAGCTCAGCATGCCCTATTCTCCAGCAATTAAATCTGACTTTCCCAGGTACTCTTCAAGTACACAGGCAGGGGGAGAAACATTGCTTGGGGTTTGGAATGCCCCACCCTGGTATTATTTCTTGGAGTAATTTCAGCTTCAAGTCAGACCAGGGACAGTGTGGATGAACCCCATAGTCTTAACTCAGACCAGGGACAGTGAGGATGAACCCCATAGTCTTAACACAGATGCTCATTTGGAACACGGCTTCTGAGACACACTGCAGGGACTCCACTCTTTCTGTTGTTGGGGCACTTTGGTGGGAAGCAGACAGCACAGCAGGAGAGTCATGCCCACACAGTGGGACTCAGTGCATTTTTCAAGAGGGGACAGCTAAGTGCAGATGTCCTCTTCAGTGGTCCTGGGAACGTACCGGGGACTCTGCCCACCCATTTCCAGCTTCCTGGCCTTGCTTCAACAAGTCACGCCTGGGCGGTTTTCTAGGCTGCTGCTCCCTGGTGGTCCTGGGTTTCCCATTTGTCACCTCCGTGAGAGAAATTAACAGTTTTGCCAGACCCCATATAAACAGGAAGGCAAGCTGTTAACAAGAGCCTCCTGCCCCGCTGCCAAGCCCAGAGCTCACGCTTCCTTCCTCAGAGCCTGTCAATTGTGAAGAGGACTAAAGAGAAGAATGAGCTCTCTCTGGGCACTCTACAGCTTCTCTTATGGCCACTTGAATGCCAATGTCGGGCCTCGCTGACAGCTGGGTCTGCAGCTGGCTGGTTTTGTGTATTTTTTGAGGTACAGCGAGGGACAGTCACTGATTAAACCAGGAACAAAGCGAGACTACAGTTGTGGCCGTGCACACCAGTGCTGCTGAACAGCGGAGAACAATTAATTGCCATATCGTGGAATGTGTGGATGGGGGCAGGGAGGGAGGCAGTTGGCAAATGTAAGAATGTGCAGGAAAATGTCAAGCAAGTGCTGTGTTCATTAAAAGCTGAGCGAGAGGGAGCCAGCTCTCCGTGTGTTCTCAGGACCTACCACAGTGTCTGTCAGGGTCCCTGCACATTCCACAACCTGCCCAGCTGGGGTGGTCTGGCACACTGATGTGCTGCAAATGGGTCATGCTTTGTCAAACAAGATAGGGATCCCTCAGCTTTTAGGATGACAGTTTTATCCATTTACTTGAGTATACAGTATATGTGGTTGCATAAAAAAGACTGTCTCCCTGTAGGTTTGGTGGGGACTTCTCTCTGGGTGCTGTGCTAACTGGGCTTTACTTCTGTGCCCTGGAAGCTTGCAGTCTAGCTCCTGCCCAAGAACCAAATAGGGACAGCACTGGTAGCCTACCCCTACCACCAGTTAAAGAAGATTGTTGTTCTTCAGTGATGCAGATGCAGAATGGCTTCTGTAGAGAGAGAGGATGGTGTGTGGCTGTGGCTGTGTGTGTATGTATGTGTACAGATGCTCCTTAATTTGCAATGGGGCTACATCCCAATCAACCCCCTCTAAGCTGAAAATGCATTTAATACCCTGATAAAGTAAAAAATCATTAGGTTGAACCATCACAAGTCAGAAATAGTATATATTTAAGTCAGAGAAACTAAATACATTCATGCATAAAATGAGATGGGAAAAAAGAACAGCAAAAATGGCATCCAAAGTGGTCTGAAGTAGATGGTTTGGAGCCTGGGCAAGGGGGATTTAGAGTGTTGGATGCCCTTTGATATACATATAGCCTTATAAATGCTAAAGATTGGAATTTCTTTTTATTATGCCTTTGTTGTTTGCTGCTCTGTGTATTGGACTTTGATACTGAGCCCCATACTGGGCCCTGGGATTTATTGATGTGAGTCAAAATAATTTTTCCTATTCTGGGTCTTCCGTGGAAAGCTGAGCCTCAGATAAGGGATTGTGTGTGGGTAGTTTATTTGAAAGCTTACTGGGAAGGGATTCCAAGGTGCAGAAGTGAGGGATAGGGAAAAGGGAAGGGAAGAAGAAAAATCAATCTAAGGTGTGTTATCAAGGCCATTATTGAGCAACTGGAGTTTACTCCCACTCAGGATCTCTTGAGCATGTGGGAAAGCAGCTCAGCCTTTCTCCAGTTGCGGGGTTTAGATTGCAGGGTCTCAGGTGGAGGAGCCCGCTCTCCTGGGTCCTGGGACTGCAGAGCTGTGAACTGGGGACAGGACATTATCCCCCTGCAGGTAAGGACTATGCATACATGAGTGCTAAGCGGGCTCCCACGTGTGTCCACAGTATCACAGAAACCCCAAAATAGAGAAAGCAAAAGACACGGGCCTATATTCAAGTCAAAAGGCTGTCAGGGTGAGGTGGGCACAGACTATGGCTGGGAGCAGAGGTGAGGTTGAGGATGGGAGGCAGGACAGCAGAGGCTCTGACCTACCATCACAGAGAACTCTGGCCAGGCCTCTGACTTGATCTGTGAAACGACTGAGATCCAAAGACAGGAGGGGAATGTGGCCTTAGGCCAAACTGTGGCAAAGCTCGGGGCTTTTCAATATTCCTTTGTGTGCCCTGTCCTGTACTGAGGGGCTCCCTTCCCTACAGCCCTCCACACCTACAGGAGCAATTCAAGGCACTAATGTGGGCTCCCCTGCCCCACTGCTGGGTTTTTATCCCCTCAACAGCCCCATCAACTGCCCTTAAACCTCCCACCTTACTGTGGGATCTCTGTGTACAAGGCAAAAGGATGATTAAACTGTGTCACATGGTTGTAACTTGGGCCCCAAATATGTGACTCCAGTGGTAGAATTTCAGGTAGATAGGTCCAAGGAAGAGAGATTTGTGGACAGAGGAGGAGCAAAAGCCAAGAAAATTTTCTATCCTGAGGGATGCCTTGATGGAGGCACAAACTGAACTCGCATGTTCCTAAATCCATCCTGGCTCATGTGACAGGATAGGAATACTTCCTTACTTATCCAGCGTTGCTTGTTATGAGTTCCCCACAGCTTAGAGAAGGGAGCAACGAGTACTGATTTGTTGCTTACTGTATGGAGAGGACAGGAACGAGGAAGTCCAGAGAACACTGTCCTGGGCAGCTGCCACAGGGGACCCAGCCAAGTCTCCGTGTGCAGAAAGGCACATGGCAAGAAATTCCCATCCTGTACATATATGGGTGTGATGGACAGCCTCACTCCTTGGACTTAACCTTTAATGTAACTACACCGAAAAGGGCTCCTGCTTGATTTAAACGTTTGAACTCCTCCCCTTGGCTGAAGCATCTTGCTGCCTCTTGCATGGGCCTTGCCACTGACCTTGGGCAAATTAGAACCAGTACTGGATCAAGAATAGAAGATGCTGGTCTATGCCATTGGTAGGGAAGTTAAAATATGATTGGTGCTGTGGTACTTTTGTGTTTATTTTCAAGCTTTATTTTTTTAGTGATCATGTTGAAGGTTACCATAACTATTAGTTCTAGTTTTATTCTAATTTGTGCTTCCCTTAAAACAATTTCCAAAGGGTCTTCCTTCCCAAAAGGGAGATTGGTGGGTGTTTAGAAAACTTGGCTTCTAATAGTCAAAATCCAACAAAAGAAGCAGAACCACTTAAAGGGGTAAATGTTTTTTGTGGGGGTTGGAGAGAGGGAAAGATTGGATTTAAACTTCTGCAATTATGGAAGCTGGCTATGGAGTCTCTGTGAAAATGCCATCTTTGTGTCTAATGGTAGAGTATGAGGTCCTTGGGAAAGATATCTGGAAAGGGCCAGTGAGAGTAAAGTAGAGTAAAGAAGAACAAGCTAGAACCTCAGAGAAAGGGTAGAAACCTAGTTCTTGCTGCTTCTCACTTATGGTATGCATGTCCTTCAGGAGACTCTGGTACCCTTTGTCGTGGAACTAGATGCCCATCTGGGCTTGGAAGTTGAGAAGCTAAAGAAGGACCCAGGAGAAGGCGGAACTACTGTGGGCTTAACTGCCCACAGGGTGGACAAGCAGATAATTGGCAACATTTGTAAGCTACTGCAATGGCTGCTGATTCACTTCCAAATCTCATGCAAGAATCTCTTTGTTTTGGCACAGGCTAATCAGAAACACATAGGAAAGGGAATTCTGGAAAATGTAGTTCAGTATAGCCAAATTGACACAAAACCACCACATGTCCCAAACAAAATAATAGTAAATTACTGTTTAGCAAAATACTAGCTACTATCATTTGAGCAGTGTTCCAGATGCTTTACATAAGTTATTTAATCTCATAATAGTCCTGTGAGAAAAGTATTCTATCTCAATTTTATAAGCAAGAGATCAAGACTGAGAAACTGTAGTGAGCACATAATTATGGACCATCCAGCACTCAAAGCTCCTCTTTCCTGTAGGGAACTCATTTCATGTGATTTGGATTTGTACCCAGGCTTGGTCAATCAGAACACCCCATCCTCTTGGTCACAAATGGACATTGACCCAGGTTGAGTCCAATAGAGATTTCCCTGAACTTTTCTATCAGGGAAAATGTGATCCTTGTCTCCTGGGAGTTATCAAGTTAAGTCCGGGGCTTGTGATTCACCATCTAGAGAAAAAGATAGAATTTGAGCCCCTAGATTCGATCCCACCCAGGTTTATAGTACTCTTGAACCACCAAGTCACATGGACCTATGAACTTCCTATTTGCTTACACTAGTTTGTGATGGGCTTTTGTCAGTTGCCCCCCAAAGTGACTAATAAACAAATTGGTACCAGAAGAGGAGTATTGTAAGAAAAAGGGCCTAAAATGTAGAGTCTTTATACAGGGGGAGGAGGCCCCCCCCTTGGGTTTCTCAGGTATGCCTAACAATTTTCAATTCTTCTGAAGAAATGTTACTTGCAATCAAGAGAGTTATGTCAGATATAAAGGCTAAATGGCTTGCCCAGCTAGTAAGAGGAAGTACTAGAACTTAAATTCAGGGCTTTCTGATCCCAAAGCAGTCTCTTAACCACTGAATTTGCAGTAACCATGCTAATTTAGTGAGTATATCAGGGGTTACAGTGTACTCCTGTCTCTGTAGTTTCTCAATAAAGATGGAATGGGCTGCTTGAAGTAAAGTCTGAAAGAAGCTTTTCTAATTTCCTTTGGATACAAGGGAGGCTATGGGGTAAAGCAAAAATGATTAGATTTTGAGGTCAAGATCTAAGGCCGTAGTTTGGGATTATGACCCCTTTGGAGAAGGCAAACAAAATGAAAACCTTTGGAATTCATGAAGCAATCCTTACTTGTGCCAATCATTTGCATAATCTTTGCATAGGACTTGAACAGTTAAAGCAAAACGATGACTAAGGTAAAGTTCATTCCAGCCAATCCCCAATACCAAAGCCTAGATGTCAAATTGCTTCCTTATTTTGAGATCTTTCCCGGGATACAAATTTGAGAGTGTTCCTTCCCTTTCTAGTGTCCACTCACCTCCCAAGGAAAGCTTCTTTATGACTAACTTACAAGCTTCCTGCTTTAGCTCTTCAAGGGAACAGGAAACATCTGATTTTTACTCAACACTTATCGAAGTTTCAAAGCCTACAGTCACTCCTCACCTTTTTTCCATCAAAATTTGAGAAACTTAATTTTACCTTTATTTCATCTGTCAGGGGTTCCATGTTCCCATGATTTTGTTGGTATTTTTTCAGAACTTCTCCAGGATTTCTTTATCTCTAGAGCAGCCTGATTCAGTAGAATTTACTGCAGTGATGGACACCTATATCTGTGCTGGCCCATGTTGGGGCGGGAGGAATGTTCCCATTGAACAGATGGGATGGTTGTGAGCCTCTTGTCATTTTTAGCTCAGATGTCTACCATGGGACAGCTCCACTCTGAGCCATTTATCACTCTGGTTGGCTGTCATGTACCTACTAGACCTGCTATCTTTCTCTTATCAGCCACCAGCTGGCACAGGTCCTATAGAACACTTGAAATATGGTCAATATGACCAAGAAATGGAATTTTAAATATTTTTTACCTTTAATTACTTTAAATTTAAAATAGTCACCTATGGCTAGCAGCTAATTCTCCCAATTGTATACAGCACATAACTCTTCTAATCTTGTTTCTAGCCTCCTGAGAATTATTCTTGCTCTTTAAAGACCAACTGGCTTTTGTTCAGCTTGTGGTCTGTTGGACCCTTTACTCTTTGAAACCTCTTTATAGTTTCCAGTTTCTGAGTGCTTTGATATGTTTTCTTGTCTCCAAGTTTGTATTTGTCACTATTGAAATCCTATTTCTGCTCCTGTTTCCCATACTGTTTGGAATAGCTTGGCTTTGACCAAAAAAGGATGGTTGTACCGTACAGTCAGCTGGTGGGGAATTTCATAAGAATTCCTTAGATGAGCAGAATGAAAGATAAAAGAAGACCAGTCTTGACTTTATTAATTGATTCATTATTTCTGTTACACTAGAGGCTGTTGCAAAAGTGAGGAAACGATAATAGTGACTAGGCTTCCATGTTCCCCTGGTTCCCCCCTCCCCTCTGCCCCGAAAATCTACTTCTCTAATCTTCCTGTTTTTGTTTTCTTTTTTCTTTCTCTTTCTTTCTTTCTTTCTTTTTTTTTTTTTTTTGAGGTAGAGTTTCACTTTGTCACTTCAGCAGAGCGCTGCGGCATCACAGCTCACAGCAATCTCAAACTCTTGGGTCAAGTGATTCTCTTGCCTCAGCCTCCTAACTAGCTGAGACTACAGGTGCCTGCCACAATGCCTGGCTATTTTTAGAGGCAGGGTTTCACTCTTGCTCAGGCTGGTTCACACACCTCAGCCTCCCAGAGTGCTGGGATTACAGGCGTGAGCCACCACACACTGCCCATCTGTTTTTCTATGTGTTATCTTACTCCAGTGTTTAGAAATAATACCACAAACTGGGGTTTCTGAGTCCCAGAGGGAACCCAGAATATTTCAACAAAAATATTCATGAAATGGAAGTGGCTCACAGGGTCTAGTAGTGAGTATCTTTACCACCACTACTTTCTTCTTCCCATTGCCCTTTTGGTTCATTGGCCTGTGCTTTTCACCTTGTTGTACAAGACATGAGTGACATGACACTTTTATATAAGATATGTGTTCTAAGGTACAAGAGATATAAGAGAGCATATCTTTAATTGGATTAATACAAATGTATCCTTTTAACAGTTTTGTTTTGTTTTGTTTTTGAGACAGAGTCTCACTTTGTTGCCCTTGGTAGAGTGCTATGGCATCACAGCTCACAGCAACCTTCAGCTCTTGGGCTTAGGCGATTCTCTTGCCTCAGCCTTCCGTGTAGCTGGGATTACAGGTGCCCGCCACGACACCCGGCTATTTTTTTGTTGTTGTTGTGGCAGTTTGGCCGGGGCCGGGTTTGAACCTGCCACCCTCAGTATATGGGGCCGGCACCCTACTCAATGAGCCACAGGAGCCTCCCCCTTTTAACAGTTTTAATGCTCACAATAAAATGTGAAAACCTGCTAAAACTGACTTTTGACGATTCCAAGAGTCATCTTTTGGTTATTTGGTTTAATTCTCTGGCACTGCTAAATAAATAACATTTGTCTCTTTGTTCAGCTTCTGTCCCAAACAAGCGATCACACTCATTCCTGAGGGGCCTCAGGAATCCAAGTTCCTCTGTCCTCTTATACAGAGCCAGCGCCTGTGTCATTTCAAGTAGATCTGCACAGAATTAACCTTACAAAGTAAATGTTTAATTTTAAAAGCTGCACTTTTTTTCTGTTTCCATTTTGGTAAGCAGACCAGATGCTTTGCCAAATTTACTCTCAGCTAATTGCATAGTTCAATGTCCTGAAATGTGCCCTTGTTTGCTTAAAACCTGCTGATTTGCAAAAGAAATTGTTCCAGGAATGTGGGTCAGAGTGGACACTCCTGTGGAAGCTGAATTGAACAGGCCGGATGGCTATTTAGGCCTAGCTGGGGTGCTGGGTGCCTGTAAATCTGAGAATGAGGGACTCTCCAGGGCAGGATTTTCATTCTAAAGACGAGGCTACTGGAGGTAGGGCAGAGCTGGGGCCTGGGGACGTGGACAAAAAACAGTTTGGCTCTGATCCACCTTTGGAATCCCCTCTAGCTTCCTATTTTGAGCAGGCTTTGGATTAAGATTGAAATAAAATGTTAATGCACAGCTGGAGGAAAATAATTTTAAAATCTGGCATTTGTTTTGCTTCTGTCCCTGGAGGCCCTCTGATGAGATATGTGTCAAGTAGGAATGATTTTCCAGCAAGAGTAGAATAAGGATGAAGCTGCTGTTACTCCTCCCCTGGAACAGACTTACAGAGGCGTTCCTGGGGATGTGGCCCTAGGGCAGATCACAGTAACCGAGGTCTGCTGCAGGCTTCCAGGGAAATGAGCTCAGAGTAGCCTGGAGGGGACAGAGGGAACCAAGTGAAACCAAGTGGATATTGCTGCAGGGAAGTGTTACCAAAACTTTGAAAGTAAAGACAGTACTTGTCCCCACTGCCTAAGACAAGGAACCAGGACAAGCGGTTTGAGGGAAAGGAAAGAGAAGTTTATTAATTTGCCAACAAATGAGGAAGATGGTAGATTCTCAAAGAATAATTATCCTCCCTTTAAACAGAAATACAAAGCTTTGAAAGGGAGTTTTCAGCTTTAGGCTGTTGCTGTTTAACTATAGTATCTCTGGTGAAAACAATCTTGCAACCTCTGCTTCCATCGAGCCACCTCCTATGATACCAAAAAACAAAGAATGCTCCCCTGCCCCTCTGATTACTGACCTCAGTTCCCCCAAAAGTTGAGGGGATTTTGAAGAGACAGCTCAGAACACATTATTGCCCTTTTTCAGGTCTTTGCCTCTGTTACACATTCCCCACCATCAATTTTACCCTTTCATGTCTGTGGGAGGAGGGGTGACATAGTCATCCAGCTTTTTCCTGTTGAATTGGGGTAATGTTTTAGATGGAAGCTTTGTGTTTACAGAAGGTAACAGATTACCAGGTGAAAAAGGGCTTAAGCAATGATTATAACCATGAGGACTGACAAGGTAAAATGGAGGATACTTGATAAGATTTTATCCTGCTTGGTATCTAAGACACTGGCAGGGCTATGGGTCATTCCTCTTGTCTTGTAGGTAATGTCCAATATAGGGCTGGGTGAGAAAGAAACATGGGACCTTTGAGTATGGTCCCATAATCTTTGAGTTGCACTCTGTCGTGATCTGAGAGACTGGCCTCTGTAAGTTCAGATATTATATAAAGGAATACTTTAAATTTTTTTTTTTCTTTTTTAAAATTTTTATACATTTATGGGGTAACATACAGGAATACTTGTAGTAGACAAGGTTTAGGATGACAAACCTAGCAGTGAGACAGATCAGCAGAAGAGGCAATGGCCTGGGAAACTTTTACTAGGGAGTTGTCTATTTTATAGACAGAAAAAGTAATCAGAGAAAGATTAGTGAAAATATCAACATTTTTCTTTTTCTTTTTTAAGAAACAAATATTTTAAATCACCTAAAGGCTGGCCATTTCCCTGGGGCCTTGGGTCCTCTTCTTTTATGGGAAGCCACCATTCCTCTGGTATGATGGCTCCAAGGTTTTATTTCTGACAATTTTAACATGTGAGTTATTAAAGGCACTTTATAGGGTCCCTTCTACTTTTCTGTTTTTAAGTGGGGCAGGGACCTGAAAGAGGCTAACTCACATGTAGTGGTTAGTATTCGATATATTGCTTTACTCTGTTGCTTTTATTTATGGTTATATTATCATACTTATTTTGCAGTGTTAGGAAAGTTCTCTTATAAATTATTTTATAGGAGTTCAATTTAAGTCTTGTTTTAGGGGATACCCTTACCTGAAGGAGGTAAAGTGGCAACATCTTATCTCATTTTAGATGGGTTTCCTATATCAATTTTGTTTACTTGTTGAGTTGCCTCCAATATAAAGAAGGGTCTATTATCACTCTGTATGGAGGAAGGCAGCCCATATCTCAGAATGAGTTTTTTTGTTTGTTTGTTTTGGAGACAGAGTCTCACTTTGTCACCCTTGGTAGAGTGCGGTGGAGTCACAGCTCACAGCAATTTTAAACTCTTGGACTTAAGTGATTCTCTTGCCTCAGCCTCCCAAGTAGCTGGGACTATAGGTGTCCACCACAATGCCCAGCTATTTTTATTTTTTGGTTGTAGTTGTTATTGTTGTTTGGCAGGCCCAGGCTGGATTTAAACCCACCAGCTCCGGTGTATGTGGTTGGTGCCCTTAGCCGCTGAGCTATAGGGACCAAACCTCAGAATGAGATTTTTCAGAAGGATTTTGGTAACTTCAGATGCTCTCTTTATTTGGGTAGGATAAGCCTCTATCCAGCATGAAAAGGATCTACTAATTTAAGGTTAGGTGCTTGAGTGAGATTAATTTGTCAGCCATCAAAAGGGTGGGTCTCCATGTTGGGTTCCCTATATAGCAGATGTTTTGAGCAATAAAGGGTAGTTTTGAGTTATTTGTCAAACAGGGTCCTCTTAAATGAGGTCCCATCAAACCCATTAAGGCATCGTGTCCACAGTGTGTGTGTTTATGTAGGTGTCTCACAGGAGGCCAAACCAAAGCTTCAGATAGAACAGCCCTTCTCAACCTGTGGATTGCGACCCCTTTTTTCCATCTGTAACAACGAGGCACTTAGGAAGGTTGAGAACCACTGAGGTAGAAGAGTTGAGAGTTCTGTTTCTTTAGCTGTGTCATCCCAAAAGTCCGAGCCCCAGTCTTTAGTTTTTAGTGTTTGGTTTTTTTTTTTTTTGAGACAGAGTCTCAGTTTGTCATCCTCAGTAGAGTGCCATGGTGTCATAGCTCACAGCAACCTTGGGCTAAAGCAAGCCTCTTATCTCAGTCTCCCCAGTAGCTGGGACTACAGGTGCCTGCCACAATTCCCAGGGTCTCGCTCTTGCTCAGGCTGGTCTCAAACCTGTGAGCTCAGGTGAACTGCTTGCCTTAGCCTCCCACAGTGCTAGGATTACAGGAGTGAGCCATTGTGGCCGGCCCCAGTCTTTAGTTTTAAAGGGGGTTTATATTGATCTAGATGTAGCCAGGGTATCAAGGTCCTGAGGAACAGATCACCTTTAACATCCTCCTTAGTGATTTTGTTAGTGGCCTGAATTTTTTTTGGAACACAAGTGTCTCCCTTTTTGATGACTAGGATGGTGTATGATGGATACCTGCTTCGGCTCAGTCCTGACCTGTATTGGGGTCCTTGTATTAGTGGAATTTAATATGTTTATTTTCTGTTATAAGGAGTCTCCTTTTCTTTCAAATGGTACCATTAAGCATGTAAAATCATAAAAGCATACTTAAAGTCCATATAAATATTTACCCTTTTTTCTCAGGATAGTTGAAGAGCTCTGGTTAAAGCAATCAGTCCAGTTTTCTAGGTTGAAGTCCCAGATGGCAGTGACAAGTACGCCACTGGCTGTAGGATGTCTCCCAGCATCTGTACTAAGACTCCAAGGTTCATTCCTTGTTTTTTATGAATATACAATTAATTTTTTTTGTAAGTCAGGTGGGGGAAATCAGAAGACTCTATTTTAGTTTTTTAAAGGCATTTTGACAATCTATGGTCCAGATCTGGGACTCTATATCTGTGTCTCTAAGGGCCTTGTACAAGGGCCCTGCCATTAGCTGATGTCTGGCATACAGATGTGACAGACCCTGTCATTTTTAGGAACCTGCACAGTTACTACAGATTCCCTTGTTAATTCAGAATCTCAAATAACTAACCTGTTTGTAAATCTGTCTAATTGTAGGTTTCCCAAGTCTCTTGTCAAGTTCTCAACAAACAGGGAAGAAGAGTTTTTAAACCCAAGGCAACATAGTCCAGTATTCTTGTGAGGTCATCCTTGTCTCAGAATCTGTCCTTTAAATGTGACTGTCATTCACAGTCACTTGTACAATATCCGTAATGGTATGTAGATCTTGTACACGTCTATATTCATTGGAATGGGGAATGTAATTTTTTTGGTACATCAAGGGGTCCTGTCGGCCTATACAGCTCACTTTTGGGTAGCTTTTTCATGGGAATGTTGTAAAGCTGTGTAAGTCTGTTGAGGCCCAGACTTTATTTTATTTTATTTTTTTGGACTGGCTGAGTTTGAACCTGCCACTTCTGGCATATGGGGCTGGCACCCTACTCCTCTGAGCCACAGGTGCCACCCGAGGCCCAGACTTTAAAATGAGCTGTTCCACAATGGCAGCCTCCTGTACATTTTATCAGCCCTGGTATTTAAATGTGTCTAATAGGAAGTTGGTGGTATGTTCAGAGATGAGTTTTGTTGTGTTTGGAATAGCTCCCAGTGCTCCCACTCTCTGCCCAGGTCCAGTGTGGCGGTGGAGAATGCTGTAGTCGGCTGAGGTGGCAGCACTAGAGCTGGCAGTGGCTTTTGGGCCTGCAGTGAGTGTGGCTGCCTCACTGGCCACTGCTCCCTGTGTAGCTTGCAGAGCAATGTGTGTGGCATGTGCTGGTGGCGCAGAGGCAAGAGCTGGGGGAGAGGGGACAAACCACTTTTGTCCGAGTGGGTTGTGGTTGCAGCACTCTTGTGACAAATTAAAAATCCACTAACTGAGTTCTGTTGACAATTGTACCCAATCGAGAATCTTGTGGGGATAATTGTATTGGAGTCACTAGTGACGCATGAAGCCTCGGGTTCCCCCTCTCGGGGTGACCCAATTCCAGGGTGTTCTGCCCTTCACAAGGAAAGAGAACTCTCCCCCAGGCTCCCACCAGCTTCTCCAGGATCAGCTGCATTGTCACACTGGATGCTCAGGGTACCCATCTCTTCCATTCTTGATTTGGGGCTCTGATCAGGCTCTTTTTTTGATTGTCTCAAAGGGCTACTGGTTGGTGCTGCTAACAGAACACATGTAGGTTTTAGTTTTTGATTTTTTCTTGTGTTATATCCTTTAAAGGCGATTTCAACAAGCTGTGAGGGACTTACGACAATTTTTCCCTTCCCACGCTGTAGTACTCTTGCCTATAAAAGTCTTATTGTCCATGTGCTTATCTTTAGGGGCCTCTAGGCCTGTATCTGTACATTTCTGACATGTCTGAGAGATGTCTTTCAAAAATTCAGAGGGATCTTTATTAGCTTTTTGTTATAATTCTTGGACCTTATTTAAACTTTTTTGTCTAGCCATGCCCCTCTGAGGCCTGCCAGAATATGCTATTGGTAATGATTTATTCTCACACCGCCTGTGTCTGTATTGGGATCTCAATTTGTCTAAGTCCAATAATATCCTGTTGGCTGTCCTTGTGTATTTAAGCCCCCTATCTGATATTGTCATGATGGAAATTGCCCTGCCCTGGGTATGGGTGCCCTCTGGCCAGATTGAGTTTTCTGTTGGATGTTAGGAGGAGAGACCATTTCCACTCCTGGGTCATAACCTAGTTGTGTGGGACTGAAGTGTCAGGACTGAAGAATCTGTCCTAGTCTTCTCTAGTCTCCCTCATGGTGCCAAGATGGCAGCAGCAGCAGCTGTTGTCCTGGACCTGGCTCTGCATGGGGCTGCTTCCTGGGCCAGCTGTGGGCCCCTCACAGGGGTACAGGGAAGCTGTTCCGTTAGTGTGAGCTATGACCTCTGTACTGGGAGGCCCAGCAGTGTGAGCTCCAGCAGAGCTGGGCCTGCAGCACCTTCCTTATTGGGTGGGGAGCTGCTTTGTTTTTAATCGCTGAGTAATGTTTTGGCTATTCGAGGTTTTTTCTGATTCCATATAAAACGAAGTATTATTTTTTCAAGATCTTTAAAGTATGACAGTGGAGCTTTAATAGGGATTGCATTAAAATTGTATATTGCTTTGGGTAGTATGGACATTTTAACGATGTTCATTCTTCCCAGCCATGAGCATGGTATGTTTTTCCATTTGTTAACATTTTCAGCTATTTCTTTTCTTAGCGTTTCATAGCTCTCTTTATAGTGATCTTTCACATCCTTTGTTAAATAAACTCCCAAATATTTCATCTTCTTTGGCACTACTATGAATAGAATAGAGTCCTTAACTGTTTTTTCAGCTTGACTCTTGTTGGTATATATAAAGGCTACTGATTTATGAATGTTGATTTTGTAACCTGAGACGCTACTGTATTTTTTGATCACTTATAAGAGTTTTGTAATAGAATCCCTGGTGTTTTCCAGATATACAATCATGTCATCTGTGAAGAGCGAAAGTTTGATCTCTTCTGACCCTATGTGGATACCCTTGATCACCTTTTCTTTCCTAATTCCTATGGCTAAAACTTCCATTACAATGTTAAAGAGCAGTGGAGATAATGGGCAGCCTTGTCTGGTTCCTGATCTGAGTGGAAATGATTTCAATTTAACTCCATTGAATACGATATTGGTTTGCTGTAGATGGCCTCTATCAGTTTAAGAAATGTCCTTTCTATAGCAATTTTCTTAAGTGTTTTGATCATGAAGCAATGCTGGATATTATCAAAAGTTTTTTCTGCATCAATTGAGAGAATCATATGGTCTTTGTTTTTTAATTTGTTTATGTGCAGAATTATACTTATAAATTTACGTATATTGAACCAGCCTTGAGACCCTGGGATAAAACCGACTTGGTCATGATGTATAATTTGTTTGATGTGTTGCTGGATTCTGTTTGTTAGAACTTGTTGAATATTTTTGCATCTATATTCATTAGTGATACTGGTCTATAATTTTCTTTTCTTGTTGGGTCTTTTCCTGGTTTGGGGATCAGGGTGATGTTTGCTTCATAGAACATGTTGGGTAGTCTTCCTTCTTTTTCTACATTTTGGAACAGGTTGATTAATATAGGTACTAATTAAAAGGTTTGGTAGAATTCTGACGTGAGGCCATCTGGTCCCGGGCTTTTCTTTTTAGGGAGATTTCGTATGGTTGATGCTATTTGAGAACTTGATATGCGCCTGTTCAACATTTCCACTTAATTCTGGCTAAGTCTTGGAAGGTGATGTGCTTCCAAGTATTGGTAAATTTCCTTCAGATTTTCATATTTCTGAGAATAAAGTTTCTTATATTCATTAAGGATTTTTTGAATTTCTAAGGAGTCTGTTGCTATTTTGTCTTTGTCATTTCTGATTGATGAGATTAGAGATTTTACTCTTTGTTTCCTGGTTAAGTTAGCCAAAGGTTTATCTATTTTTTTGGCCTTTTCAAAAAACCAACTTTTTGATTTATTGATCTGTTGTATAATTCTTTTGTTTTCAATTTCATTTAATTCTGCTCTAATTTTGGTTATTTCCTTTCTTCTACTGGGTTTGGGGTTGGAATGTTCTTCCTTTTCCAGTTGCTTGAG
>CAUYPK010018762.1:0-12750 GCA_963574355.1 Loris lydekkerianus
ATTCTACTGTGTTTCTCAGATCTTTGAATGCTGCAACTTCTTATCTCAATGTGTCAAAATTTGGTCTTTGAATTCGTTGAATTATTGAGTTATCTTTTGGGTTACTGCTTGGAATTCTAATTTGATCTTATTTGCTATCCAGATTCTGAATTTGATTTCTGATCTCTCAGCTATTTGTTTGTGCATGGGGTCTTGTGCTGTGTCTGCCACATTGATCCTTAGGGGAGTTGATCTACTCTTATTATTCATATTTCCAGAGTTTTTCTGTTGATTTCACCTCATGATTGTTTTTCACCATTGTCTCTGGCCATCTTCAGAGTTGGGGAGGTGTCTCTCCAAATTTAGACCCCAAGAGGATCACTTTATTGTTGCTGGATCTTTGTAGGGAGCAACCCTGTATAGTATCTCTGGGGCTGCCCAGCTAGGGAGTTCTGGTTGTGGAAGCAGCTCCAGAGTGTGACACACCCAGATCCAGCAACAGGGCAGGAGGTGTTCTGGGAGAGCCTGGCACCCAGTGACTTTGGCACAGAGAGCCCAAGGTGCCGGCAGTCTTTTGCCAGGAGAAGAGCTCTGCGTAGAGTCAGGGCGCCAGAGGGCACACGGCTACCAGTGTCCCTGGCCAGACAAGCAGGCCAGTGTGAAGGCAGGGGGGGTACAGGAAGGAGGACACGAAGTTGTGCTGCTCCCACAGTTCCTGGTCAGGGCATCCGGAGGCCTGACGGGCATGGGTCATGGGTCTGGGGTCACGGCACAGCTCTTATGGAGGTCTGGGTGGCACCAAGCCCAGGAGTTTGAGGTTGCTATTAGCTGTGACACCATGGCACTCTATCCAGTGCAACAGCCCGAGGCTCCAGTGTGCCCAAACGGGTCTCAGTCTGCCCCTGAGGGTTAAGGCTGCAAGGCAGCTCAGTGTCCACCTTTAGGCTGCTCAGTCACTAGGTTACTAGCTCCCAATCCTTGCTCTGCGACCCCGAGGGCAGAGCTTGCCGGGGAAGTTCTCTCACAGTGGCTCCCTGCAGCCCACAACTAAATACTATTAGCTCTGTCAGGCTCAGCGGCTCAGTCTAGGGCTCTAGACAATGCCCAAACTTCTCCGCACTCTTGCTCAAGCTCTCCCCAAGGCAGTTCAACTGAGTGCAAAGTCCAAAAACACCAAAACAGTTCACAGGTAAGGTCTTTCTGGTTTGCAGTCTCACTGCTGCTTGTACTTACCAGTGGGATTAGGGTGATCAAACACATGGAACCACTTGTCAGTTTTCCACTGTCTTTGTCCTCCTCTTGGGGTCCAGAAGTCCCTTGTTGACTCCCTGTATCCTCAAAGGGATTAGTATAGGCAGATTCAACCAGTCAGAGATGCCTGGATTCTTGTCTCCCCAGACTCACCGTGCCCAATTGCAGGGAAGCTGTTATTTGGCCGCCATCTTGCTCCACCTCCTACCTGTAGCTCTCTCAAATTCTGCATTTTTCTAACAAAACACTCTATATAAACAAAGAAGTGAAGAACATACCTCAGCATGATATAATTATTTATATCATACTAACACATATCCAGCAGTGAAAGAGGAATTCTCATCGAACTCAGAAACAAAACTAATATACCTGCTTTCATATATGATTTACTTTTTCTGTGGAAGTCTATACATTGCAATACGATAAAATTAACTTCTCCTCATCAACTGGTAAGAACATGCTAATGTACAAACATGCATGATTCTGTGAATTAGCCATGTAAGAATGTAAATGGTTGCAAAATGAATATACGAGAGCAATTATATGTATGTGTATCATAAATAATTGGTTAGAATATATATGGTAGAATAATATAAAATAAAATGATAAAAATTAAAATATCTATAATTTTATCATTCTCCCAGTTCAAAATATTCTGTTTTTCTAATATCCTATTATTTCAAACAGAAATATAATAAACGTATTTGAATATGTCTAATAGTATATCATTTCTTATTTTCATTCTTTTATAATAGTCTTTCAAAGGTAGTTTTTTTGCATGAAAAGCTCTTTCTAATAGAATGTGGTTGAATTTATTTTATTTGTCTCATTTCTTATTATCCGACAAAACCTATATTCTATTGTTATGACTAGTACAATAGAGCTATTAACGTCATCTTATGTTTTCATAGTTGCTATGTGTTTTCCTTGTTTTCTGCCCTTTGTTCAGTTGGCTTAGTTTTATCTTGCTTTACCTTTTTAAACTATATACATTCTTTCTCCTTTACCTCTACCATTACCTTTACCTATTTAATCTATATACATTCTTTCTCCTGTTTTGGTAGCCAAACAAGAGAAATGAGTTTTATAGCAAACTCAAATCAGGGAAAAGTTAAACTACTTCTCTTGCCTCTTTTGTTTATAAAAACATTAGACTCTTTTAAGAATAACCCCCAACCCTCACCTTGTCTATATTTCTTTGGTATTTCAATTCTACCAGTTTCTGTACTTTCTAACAAAGAACTATTATTTACAGCCAGGGTTTATCGAGATTTATCCACATTTACTATTTATTTCTTTTTATTCCTTCCTTTTAAATTCAGTATCCTTCTTGCTGAAGCATTCCCTTAGTAGTTATTACTGTAAGCATCTATCAGAGGTAAATTCCATGAATTTTTGCTGGAACATTTGCCTATTTCACTTTCACTCTTAAATAAAATGTATCTTGATTTTAAACTCTAGCAATCAGTTACCCTATACGACTATGAGGATATATTTTCTAGTGTTTTGAATATCATCATAGGTAAAGTTTTTGTTGTATATCAATTTAATATTATTTGTAAATAACATTTCAGGAAGTACCATTAATTTTTTACATTAATAAAATGAGATTTTTAATATAACCATCTGTGATTTATATACTTTGCCCTTTTTAGACACTTGAAAGGTAGAGTTAATCTGAAAAGTCAGACTTTCATCACTATGGGAAATATTTTTATTCTTTGTCACCCCTCCCATATTCTCTCTTTTCTTTCATTTAAAACATCCTGTAAATTCATTTTGTTCTTCATATTTCCAAAGAGCTCTTTTCTATATTCTTGTCATTTTGTATGACCCCAGATTATTTCCTACCCTCTGTCTTCCAATTAATATATTCACTCTTTAACTGTATCCAACGTATTCATAAATCAATCCAAAAAGGCCTTATATTTTTATTTTAATAATTTTGAGATTTGATTTTTTAGGATATGTGTTTAGCTGTTTTAAAAGAGTTTTGCACTGTTCATAGAGTACTCATTTCCTTTGTCTGCTTAAACATTTTAAAATCTATTTATTTTACATTCACTTTAAAATTATTTCATTATTTTCAATTCTCTTCTATTTTGTATATTTGCTCTCTCTCCTCCTCTAAATATTTCATTTTCTATTTATATATTTTTAAATACAGTAGAATCTCCATACTTAACCCCTCCCGTAGGTTGATCTAATTTTCATAGACCAGACATGCACCACATGTTCCTTATCAGCAAGTAGGCTTAATTCCTTATGTTGACCACCTCTGTATGTCAACCAGTTTGTTACGGTCCTCTTGGTGGTCAATTTACAGAGGTTCTACTGTATAAGTTTATAAACTTCAAAGGCTATATTCAGTAGAGAGTTCTGCTTTTCTGGGTTTTAAGAATGTTACTTCAGAAATGTTTGCTCTAGTAAGCCGTTTCTCTGAACTGCTTGGGAGTGTGGATTGCAGACAGTGAAGTCAGACTTCATAAAACAGGAAAAAAGCCTGGGATTATGATTCCAATGGGGTTACTCTTTCTGTCCATGACTTTAGGCACTTTGTAAGGTTTTGAACCATTTTCCTCAATTTTTAAGAGTTGATTTTAGTCTCTATTTTATGCACAGATCAAATCCAATGAATCTCAGCTTTATGCATTAGCTTATTTCTCATTCTCAGCACAGAGTGTCTTCCTCCTACAGTTCTGGAGTCCAAGACCCAGATGGTAATAATGCCCATGAGGCTTCAGCTCCTGCTCACTACTCCTGCAGTAAGTGTCCTCTTGATTCTGAGATTTTCTTTTCTTTTTATATGTTGTGCTAAGATATATTTTTACATTTGTAGTTGCTACATCATAAATGCCATTTCTATGTTTAAAAAATGGGAAGCATTTTCTGGGTCAGGTCAGTCCAGCTATTTAATGGAAATCAACTTTACATATACATGAAATATTCTAATTGTCAATTTAAGCTTCAGTCTTCCATGGAGAATGATTTTCTTGCAAGTAAGGACTATATTGAATTGATCTGTGTTTCTATTTGTTACATGGATGAACTTATTACCTATATTCTCCTCTGATTCTTCCCATTTTCCACTGTTTCTAAATTGTCTGGCATCTGATGAAGTTTTTGGAACATTTAGTTGCTACAACACAAACATATGCAAACCACAGTGACCTTTCATGTTTGGTGGAGTTTATTGAAGCTTTGTCTGAATGACGCTGGAAATCCAGATGTAGAAAGTAGGCTTTTCCAGTCTGCATTATTAGGAAGACATGAAAACAGAAGCATAATTATGATGTATGTCTTTTGTAAAGCTGCCACCTGGGATGAGAGGTAGGCTTCCTTTAATTGAAAATGTTAAATAGTTGCTTCAAAAGTTCAATGAATCAATTAACATTTCTTCTTTGGGGGGGGAAATTTGAAAGTATTTTGTATCCATCCTATGCTTAGCAAGAAAATAGGATTTGATTCTTAAAACAAAATTGAACAATATAATTTTACTAAGTATTTTCAGAAAGTCACAACCCCATAGAATATTCTTTGGATTCATCAACTATATTAGACGTTTTAATTGTTACCTTCAAAAACTCCTGTGGAAGATCAAAAGATATAGGTGTGGCACCTTTTGAGTATAATATGTTGCTGGATTATGATTTTGTCTGTTTGGATGATACATAGTGAGATAGTAATGTGCCTTTTTCAGGATGATGGTGAAGTGAGCGCAATTTCCAAGTAACTACTTTAATTCCATTACAAAAATTAAATCATAATTTCCCATTCTTTTCTAATACATGTCCTTTAGAGCACCTTAGTCATTGGCGTGTTCCATCAGCCAAGCAGATTTCATAAAGATTTTCTTTCAGTCTCCTCTTTTAAGAAAGCAAGTATATTGAAAATTATTTTTTTCAGGTTGTACTTCTACATATCAGAATATTTTTCATAAAATTGACAGCTATTAAAATAAATATGGTTTACCATATACTAGAACAGGACACATCATAGCCCAAATTTTGCAGTTTTTATCCATTAGAGAAACTTCTTTCAACAAGAACAGATAAAACTCTAGAAATCATCAGGGTATTCTAAAATTCTACTCTAACCAGATAATAACTATTCTATCTCTGGGGTCAGAAAATGGTCAGCAGGACAAATCCAGCCCAGGGCTTTATTTTTTTAATAAAGTTTTATCAGAGCACGGGCATAACAATTTGTCTTCATAATGACAAAGGCCACTTTATGGCTATATTAGCAGACTTGAGAAGTTGTAGCTGTTGCAACAGAGGGTGTATGACCTACAAAGATGATAATTTTTAAACTATCTGGCTCTTTACAGAAAAAGATTTCAGATTCCTGCTTTCAATCTCTTAGGGCTGTATTGGGGTCAAATTTCTTAAGCTAATTAATGCATAAGTGGCTTTTGCACTGGTGTTGCTTTATAACTCTAGAGCTGCATATTAGCAAATGGCTTGAACAGATACAGTGACAATATTACTCTTCAAAATATTTGCTGTATCTTTCTAGGGGGAGAATTATATTTTCTGGATCCTTTAACATGGGACCTGGCTATATAACTTCTCTGTCCAATGAACTGTGAATTGAATAATGTATTTCACCTTAGGAAGAAGCTTTAAAATCCAATGCATGACTTCCCACGTACTTTTTTCCTTCTGAAAGAAGGTTGGTGATCTCAGAAGTTGTCCTGTCAGCCTGAACCACAGAATAAAGTAACATGCAGTACAGCTATAGCCAATCCACAGCAGGCATAGCAGAGATGAGAAATAAACCTTTATTATGTGAAATCTGCTGGGACTCTGAGGTTGTTTCTCAATAAATGGTAACAAATCTTAAGCTGGCTAATAAAATGATTTTAGAAAAAATATGTTTTAATTGGTTCCCTGAAAGATCAGAAAGCCAGAGAGATCAAATAAGCAAAATCAGCACCAAATAAATAAATGGATTATTTTAAGTCTAAGCCCAAATGAAAAATAGATTAAAACTCTCTTTTAAATAATCCAGTATGCAATAAAAAATATCAATAAAGATTAACCAAAGAACACAATTTAAGAAAAAAACGACACATAATGGAAGCTGAAATAAAACAAAAATCACTAAGGTTCAACAATGCAAAATTACATTTTGTCAAATTTCTATTATATACATGTATATACATAAAGAAATAGACATTTATTATTTGACCAGCCAGATAAGTGTCTGTTTTATTCCTCACAGATTTCATGTGCTTGCATCTACAAAAGTTTAAACTAATTTTAGAGATTTAAAATTTTACAAAATGGAGAACATTTTTGAGCCAACAGTCATAACACACTTTAAAACTTTAAAAGTAAAAAACCAAAACAAGCAATAAACTTATGAAAAATCTACACATGATAGGTACATTAGTTAATAAGAAAATATTGATTTTTGGGCGGTGCCTGTGGCTCAAGGAAGGTGTAGGGCACCAGCCCCATATACCTGAGGTGGTGGGTTCAAACCCAGCCCCAGCCAAAAACTGCAAAAAAAAAAAAAAAAATATATATATATATATATATATATATATATATATATATATATATTGATTTTCTATAAAGGATAAAATAAAACCTTAATACCTCATATTGAAAAATAATATAGAAATACATGTATGTCCTCTCTCACACATTGCTGGTGAGACAGTATAGCCAGAGGTCAGATCATAATATATATAAAGGATAGTTGTAATGTTCATTACATTTGATCCATCAACTCTGCAGCTAGGAATTTATGTTATAGAAATAATTAAGCATGTGTGAAAATATTAGTTTACAAGAATAGTCATCTGATAACATGGATAATAAAAAATTAAAACTAATTTTTTTTAAATATAGAACTGAATCATCAAATTTTTTGTGGAATTTTATTTATCAAATACAAGTGAGATAACAGAAAAATAGTAATGTGAAAATAAGATCACGGTACAGTACTAGGCAAAACAGACAATGAACAACAGGATAAAAATCATTATTATATGTAGTATGATTCCATATTAGCATAGGCAGTCCTGTAGGAGATGTACACAAAAAGTGATGACTAACTATAAATTGTTAGATTAAGGATTTTGTTTTGTACACAAAATGTATAAATTGCTTTAGCTAAACAAAGAAATTTTAAATTAATAAACAAGTAAGCAACAAAGCAAGAGTACAGCTGAAAAAAAAATGTAATATACAACGCAAATTCTCTGTGTATATATGTATAATTTCTCTGTATATGTACGTACACACATATATATACATATATCATGTTTCTCCCCCTAAATTTTCAGTCTATATATAATATTTAAATCTTTGATAAGGCATCAAACTCATATAAATATAAAAATAATTTTCAATATATCACATTAGAATATATTTAAATATTTTTAAAGTAAAAAGAAAATTATAGAAAATAATCACTAAGCTGGTGAACTTATATCTAAACACATAAATAATATAATTTTTATGTTATATGTATATACTAATTATTTTGCTATGATAATTAAAATTATAGAAAAATATTAATATGCTACTCAAGAGTTTATTTTTATAATATAAAATACATTATATTGCCTTCAGAGTCACTTATATCATAGGATCATATTTCAAATTAAATAATATATTCAGGATAATATATGTACTACCTGTGATAAATTGACAAGAAAACCTTTGGACACAGAATAGAACTAGGCCATTCAGGAAAGATAAAATATAACAAATAGAAAAATGTTCAACTCAAAAAAGCATAAATTTAAGTTAGGAAGTAAAGATCTATCAAAGCAGCAACACATGTACATATCTAGTGGAATCATTAAAGGCTGTGAAAAGCTAACAGGAGAATGCACATCTGTGTACGTCATAAAGCCATCTGTCAGGAAAACAAATTTGATATTCCATCAAGAGCTGTGGCTACATAGATGTGCCTAACCCTAGTGTTAGGTCTGTCTGAATGTTCCCTGGTTCCAGAGAATGATTACTAGAGGGTCTTTCTGCAAGTGAAGGAAACCCAGAAGTCTGATCACACACTGTGTTTTATAGGCTCACTAGTTTGTCCTGCCTTTCTCCTGGCAGGATTGGCTGCCCTTTCCTGCCTTTGGGGTGACTGACAAGCTGGGGTTACATAAAAAATTTCATACTAGGTTAGGTTATAAAACAGTTTCCTATTACCCTTACATCTTCCCAAAAATCCTTCATGAAAACTCTACCCATTCTATGTTAATTAGATGGTAGTGAGCCTCAGGCCAAAGGTCACTAGGAGTTTCTTGCTAGTATGTTCCTACCAGGGAATAGTTCCTAGCTGCAATTTGATTCCTAGCTACTGTTCGGTCCCTGTTCTCCTTCCTTGGCCACTTCCTTACCACCTGTTTACCTCCACCAGACCTAACATGAGAAATCGACCATATGGATTTTAAAACCCTTAATGCGTTCCCACACGAAAATAACATGTGGGCATTTATAAAATATTAAATAATGAGAATAAAGAGTAATGTGAAGAAAATAAGAAAAATTACCTGTAACCACACCTTTGAGGGATATTCAGCAGTGCCAATCTGTTAATAATATGAAGTTTTTGATTCCATCTCTCTATTATTCTCTTTTCTTGTTCTTTCTCCCTCTTTTCCCCAGTATTTTATCCCCTTCCTTCTTTTCTCTTATCTAGCCTTTACTTACATGTCACAGAGTTGCATGCATTCATCCATGTTATATGTTTTCATCATACAGACATATCATAACATTTAACCATTCCAGTAGTGCTCAATTATGTTGTTAGATCAAAGTTTTTGTAATTATAAATAATCAGTTAGTCAAATTTTTGTATATAAATCTTTACTCATATCTATGTTTCCTGAAAACAAATCTTAAAAGTAAAAATTTTATCGTGACCTAAGTACTCACTGATCCTGATAGAGACATAGATACATATGAAGATAAATGTATACATGTAGTTATAAGATATATCTGCAGAAAATGTAACAAGCTAAAATGTTCTTTGTATTCCCCACACACCATTCTCTTACTTCTGCTTTATCCAATCATGCTACCCAGAAATAATTATTTTGGATAGGTCTTCATAAATTACCTTATTAGAACTTATACACACACATCTACAGAGAAGAAGGGATGCATAATTAATCTTTGACATGTTATCTCATCACAAAATGGGTCTATTTTGTGCTTTGTAGTGATTCTGTGGTTATATAACTTACGGTCATATGATTATTATTTTTGCTACAACTCACTTTCACTACTAAACAGTGATGTTTTGATTTTCTCTAGCCTGTCTTCCCAAGATTTTATCTAATACAAGTACATATTTGAGTAGTGTCATCAAGACAAAGAGCAAAAATCTATGTTATTACACACTGACTAATTTCCATCGAGATTGCCCAAATGAAAAGCTGAAGACGTCACTCAGGGATTCACTAGAAGGAATCATAGGGCTCAACTTATAATTGTGCATGTGGCTGGGATTGCCTGTGTTAACAGAGTGAAAGCACACAGTTGGTTCCTGAAGAGAAAAGAATCAGGCGGTCTGGAGAGACCCATGACCAGGCTTCCTTCACTCTCTGATAGTCAGTCTATTATTTATATGTTTTATAATTCACTAATATTTTATTTAAATGTATATGTGTATATACACGTGCACATACATCCCTGAGCATTTGAAAAGAAGGGTTTTTTCCTTTTGCTTGTTTCTCCTTAGTATTCAATTTTTTGATTTTGAGACTTGAACAATCATATTTTTAGTAAATTTACATTTGATTACATTTACATATTCTCATCAATTTCAGATATTTACACTAAAATAATACTTAATCTTCTATCTTCTATAGAAATAATGATTCTAAGACCTGCCATCAACTTAATCTAGCTTGTGAATGATACGTTAACAACCATATAAAATTCCTTTTAGACCTAGAGTCTAAAAAGAAAATCTCTGATTTTAGAATAAGATTTAAAAATATTTACTTTAGGATTAAGAATTTATAGTAATCCATATAATGAAAACAGAATGATGATCACAAAGCTATTTATAATAGAATGATTTAAAAGAGAAAACTCTTGTTCAAATAAATCCCTTAAATTCGAGGAATAGCTAAGGGAGGTATATCCAGTCTAAATCTTTGCTGGCGATATAACATGATTATGTACATTTAATTATAAGAAAAATATTTGTGAAAGATCATCAAATGAATTATAATAACAGAAAATCATATCTATACTATAGATAAAACTCTATAAAATCATGTTTGTATGCAGATAAACATTAGAAGTACATACAGAAAAATCATTTAAAGAGCACTTTAAATGTTGCTGGCAATGAATTTGGAGATGATCCTTTCTTTTTTTCCTACACTTCAATCAAATTTTTTTCTAAGGGTATTTATACAGCAAAAAAGTAAAGAAAAAAATGTAGTAACTTCAGAGATATAAAGCAAGCAGCAAAGGCCAGTCTTGCACTATCTGCTTCCTTATTCCCCCATAGCAGTGAGAAAAGAAAAGAAGAGACCAGGTGGGGAATGAGCTTTTCCTCATTTTCCTACCTGAGGCATCTGGACAGAAATTCTGTTCACAGATTGGTAGAAGCTCAGTTGTGTCCATGTGACTGAGGACTCTGTAGAATACAGGAGCTTTGCAGACCAGATCAAGACCTCAATTCATGTGACTAGTACTCATCCAGCCATTCAGTCACCTTCTCTGTAAGACTCTTTCTAAGTTAAAGATGGAAGGCTAATATCAAGAAGGTTTTGCAAATGACCACAATTACCTTTATCATCTGAGAAACAATTGTTTCCCACAGGTAGCTATCTGAGATCCATTGATATGATGACTTTCTTTCTCTGTTTAATACCGCTATGCCTTGCATTTCTAGTAAATTTTGCATCTTTGAGAAAAGGTTTATTTAATGTTTTAAAACTTGTATGTGCTTTTCTGAAGTTTGGCATATAGTAGGAAAACATATTTTTGCTTTGTTTCTAATTTATTTCATTTCTTAAGTGACATTGCTATTTTTTGAAATGGCTCCTAAACTTTGCATAATCAATTTGAAGGTGGAGCTTGAACCAGATATGTCATAGGGAAATGCATATCGATTTACGCTGTTACCATTTTCTTCCCCGGTGTTATTGAAAATAGAATGTCTCAGTAATGTCAGCTTTGCATACACCACCCCAGCATGTGCCCACTCTTCTCTCACTGTCGCGTTTCCTGGCCTGCTGGCATTTTTTGTTTCATGTACTCCATTTTGACAAATTTATCACTTTCTCACTGGCATCCTCATTGTCAAAATTTTATTTTCATCACTTGCCCCATCTTGTTTTTTCTAAAAAGAATTAGATGCAATATCCAACCTTTACTCTTTAGAT
This sequence comes from Loris lydekkerianus, assembly GCA_963574355.1. NCBI lineage: Eukaryota > Metazoa > Chordata > Mammalia > Primates > Lorisidae > Loris > Loris lydekkerianus. The sequence continues at coordinate 11,606 of CAUYPK010018762.1, forward strand.
TAATGTGTGCTGTGCACATACTCACACGTACACACACACAGTTGGCTTTTTGCATCAATTTTTAAAATTAAAATATAAAATGAAAATAACTTTTGGGAGATTTGGATTACTTATGTGTCTTTCCAGTATTTTCGAAACATGATCATGCAAACCAAATACGTATGAGTTTTTCTTTGTCAAAGTATAATTTTCAAAAGCTAAAGCAACAAATTGTATGCAAATATAAGTGAGTACACATGTCAAAGATTTTTTTAGCTCATTAACAATGAAACTACCAGGAGGCTAAAACTGGTTCAAAAACCACCACTGGTGATATAGAGATATGAATAGTGGCTACAAGAAAAAAAAAAGTCTCACTGAGATTCCAGGTTCAAAACTGATTAATGTTTGTAAAGGGGAAAAAAAATATTTAATCTTTGGTGAAAATTATTTGCATCTTGTACACAAAATTCATCTCCATTAGGGCTGGGTGTGGTGGCTCACACCTATAACCCCAATACTTCATAGGCCAAAGCAGGTGGATTGCCTGAGCTCACAGGTTCGAGACCAGCCTGAGCCAGAGCAAGACCTCGTCTCTAAAAATAGCTGGGTGCTGTGACAGGCTCCTGTAGTCCTAGCTACTTGGGAGGCTGAGGCAGGAGAATCGCGTAAGCCCAGGAGTTTGAGGTTGCTGTGAGCTATGATGCTACTGCACTTTACCAAGGGTGACAAAGTGAAACTCTGTCTTCAAAAAAAAAAAAAAAAAAAAAAAATTGTTTCCATTACTATTGGATGAAGATTATCTACATTGCAAAAGATGGCAGCTGAGTAACAGCTTCCCTGTAACTGGGCTTGGCGAATCTGGGGAGACAAGACTCCAGACATCTCTGGCCAGTGGGATCTGCCTATGATCATCCCTTTGAGTATACAGGGAGCCAGCAAGAGACTTCTGGACCCCAGGAGGAAGACAAAAACAGTGGAAAACTGGAAAGTGGCTGTGTGTTTGATCAACCTAATCACGCTAGCAACCATGAGTACAAGCAGCAGTGAGACTGCAAACCGGAAAGGCCTTACCTGTGAACTTTTTTGGTGTTCTTGGACTTGGCACTCAGTTGAGCTGCATTGGGGAGAGCTTGAGCAAAAGTGTGGAGAACTTTGGGCATTGT
>CAUYPK010018764.1:0-33192 GCA_963574355.1 Loris lydekkerianus
TTCCACAGATTACAGCTTTTCTGCTTTCAAAAAACAAGTACCAGAGCTCAATGATGCAGAATGGAAATGGCACCTTGCCTTTCTGATAGATGTAACAGAGCTACTCAACAATTTCAATGTGCAACTTCAAGGGAAGGGGAAGCTCATCTGTGATATGCAATCACATGTGAAAGCATTTGAAGTAAAATTAGGCCTCCTCATCAAACAAGTGAAGGAGGAAAATTTCTGCCATCTCCCCACAACTCAAAATCTGTTAGCAGAAAATCCATTCGTTGAATTTCCAAATAAAACATGTGTGGATTCACTGGAAAAGTTGCAGAAGGAATTCCAATTTAGATTTAAAGAGCTTCATCTCCATGAACAGGACATATGGCTTTTCTGTAACCCATTTTCTGTTGACATTGAAAATGTGGATATGATTTACCAAATGGAACTGGCTGAACTGCAGAATTGTGATTCTCTGAAAGATGCATTCAAGTCAAGCAGCCTTCCTAATTTCTATGAATCTCTCCCCTCTGAGACATATTCTAATCACAGGAACCATGCACTCAAAATGGCAAATATCTTTGGTAGCACTTATGTCTGTGAACAAATGTTTTCTAGAATGAAACATCTGAAATCTCCAACCAGATCTAGATTAACTGATGCACACTTGCATCACTTGTTATGACTAGCAGTGACAAATATGGAACTGAACATTGACTATCTCATTAGCCAAAAGCAGGCCCATAGTTCCCATTGAAATACTGGTAAGTTTGTTGATTTAACTTTACTTGTTCTTCATTTTAAATATTGTATTTGTTCCCATTTTGTTTTTTTTACTTCAAAATAAGATGTGTGCATAGGAATTTGTTCATAGTTTTTTTTTTTTTAAAACTATAGTCCGGCCCTTCAACAGTCTGAGGGACAGTGAACTGGCCCCCTGTTAAAAAAGTTTGAGGACCCCTGAAATACACTGTAGGAGAGTTTATTGTTTCACAGCTGTGTCAACCCTTGATCTTACCTGCCTTTCAGAAGGGTGTTTGTATCTCATTGTGATCAGTTAGCATATTTTTTGTGACTACTGTTATTGAGTATCTTTTTGTATTTTTCTTGGATACACAGATGTTCTCTTTGGTGAAGTTCAAGACTTGTGCTCCACAGTCAATTGAGATATCTGCATTTTTTATATTGATTTAAAAATTTTTTTTTAATTTTTGAGATGACTGTATATGGTAGTTTGTCAAACATGTATTATAAATATTTTCTTATACTTTGTGGATGCTTTTCATTTTCTCTGCGATGTTATTTTATTAAAGAATAAATTCTTAATTAAAATAGAATCAAACTGAACACCTCTCTCCTTCTTTAAGATTCATACTATTATGTCCTTACCTACCTTGAGATGAAGAAGAAATTCATGGTGTTTTCTTCCAGAAGTCTTCTTGTTTTTCCTTTAATTTTTATCTCACCCTCCATATGGGATTGGCCTTTTTATTTTTGTAGAGTTCTGAAGTGTGGGTTAAGCCATTTATTCTCATGCATAGATCCAACTGATCCAGTACCATTTATAGAAAAGATTATTAAGTCTCAACTGCACTACACTATCCCATTTGTCAAAAAATCAAGCAAGAGTTTTGTTTGCCTCTTTCTGGATTTCCTTATCCATACGTCCACTTGTCTGTTCTTACCACCATCTCTTAATTACTACTGTTTTACAGCACACCATGGTACCCAGGGTGTATGCATGTTCTTCAAACCCATCTTCAGTTTTACTTTTTTTTTTCCCCTTTTATTTCCATGTAAATTTTAAAATCAGTTTATCAACACTTCCTTTACCCCACCACTAACACACACACTTATCGCATTTATAAAAAAAACTATTAGGATCTTTATGAAATTGCAATACATCTATTGATCAACTCCAGAAAAATGACTTTTCATTGAAATCTCTGGGCTTCCAATCCATAAACATGATACATCTTTATATTTCTTTAAGTCTTCTTTAAATTTTTTCTTTTTTTTTATTTATTTATCCCCCTCCTAAATTTTTTCATTTAATTTCTCTCAACTGTGCTCAAGTAAAGTGTGCTAAAATTTGTCACTATTATCCTAAAAAATTACTAAGGTATTTCATACGTGTGTTATTAAGTGTGTGCAAATTTTTCATAGTATATTTTCCTGGTAGATGAACATTTTAACTCTAAGGATTCTTTTTCCTTTGAAGTGCAATTTTGACAAATTACATTTGTTTTTGCTTGTAGGATATATTCTTTTCTATTTTACTTTTAAACTTTCTGAGTTGTGCCTTTATTAGGAATATCAAACTTTGCTTTTTCCTTTGTTTTTACTCCAATCTTACTATGTCTTTATTTTTAATTTTAGTGTTAATGTAGTTGTTGACATAATTGAATTTGTAACTACTTACTGTTTATTCATCTCATCTGCTCTGTATTCCTTTTAATCACTTTTCTTACCTTTTAAAAAAGTAGCCAGGTATTTTATTTGAAAATATATATATTTTTGCCTAGATTGTTAACCTCGAGATTATATTCCTTCAACTTAGTAGAACCTAATGTAAATATTGTTATAGTTTTTCCCAGACAATGTTAAAACCTTCAGATACTTTAACTCCATTTGTCTGTTAACTCTTGTCGTGTTATAACTGTCATGCTTTTAATTTTAAATGCAATTAAACAAAACAAAGTATTATCATTATGTATAATCTATATATTTTTTGATATATAGTATATATATTTCAAATATTTGACATTCCCTTTTTTTTTTCTTTCTTTCCCTGGTTCTTTATAAGGTCATTTTCTTCTCTTTGAAGAATTACTGTGGGTTTGCAAAAGAAAATTCCCTCAGTATTTTTCTTTCTTGTCTGAAGATATTTATTTTCTCTTAGCCTATAATAATGAAATAATACTATATTTTCATTAAGTATAAAATTTTGCACTGGATTGTTTTCTTTCAGGACTTTAAAGGTATTTTTCTATTGTTTTCTTATTTTCATCATTCTGATGGAAAGTTAGCTGTCATTTTTATTTGTTTTGGGGAAAAATGAGTTTTTTCTTGTTATTTTAAATAATTTCTCTTTGTCTTTGTTTTTTAATGGTTTTACTATAGTATCCTTAGGTTGTGGTTTTATCTGTGTTTATCCTACTTGAAATTTATAGCCTTTCTGTGACTTGATGTTTTTCTTTAATTTTCTTTTAATTTTGAATAAAACTCAGTCATTATTTTATAAATACTACTTCTGTCCCATTTTGTCTCTTTTTTTCTAATGTCCTAATTATACATTAGACTTTTTCACCAGTTCTCATATATCTCAAAAACTCATTTTGTTTTTCATTTTTCCTTTGCATGTCAGTTTTGCTTTTTCAACAATTGTCCCCCAAGTCCAATATGTGGTAAAACCCATCTCAGTTTAAGGTGTGGTATTTTACAGTTCTAGAATTTCTAGAGATGCTTTATGTGAACATCTGTGTTCTTGAATATATTAGTTTTTCTAAATCTTATTTCTATTATCTTAAATTTCATATCACCTGTACATTTCTATTATCTGTCCCCCACCCTTCACCCCCCACCCCATGGCTTTGCACATGGGAGCTGGCTCATTTTTAACCAGTGTGTCAGACATCTTACATGATAAGCTATCTGTCTATTAATATCTGTCCAGAGACTATTCACTGTATTCTCTGGCACGTAGCCAGAATAAGGGCTGATCACACAAGCCAATCAGAGTCTGAACTGATAGGGAACTGGGTTAGCTCTTTGTAAAGTTGAATCTACATCTGCTTCTTGGCCTTTCCTAAGGAGGGGCTCCCCAGTGTTTACAGAGGGAGCCCTTTTCTCTTGAACAGGAAGTTTTGTTTTTCTATTGTAGTATCATGAGAGGGTTAAAAGACTTGCTCAGTTTTTCTGGTGGTTTATCCTGTATTCTTTCCCGACAGATCTATCAGGGAGAAAATAAATTTGGCATGTTAGTTTCACCACTCTGCTCCTTGTTTCTTTGGGGGATCTGGACCTCTCACGTTCTCTGGTGCTCTTAAACCAGGGATTATTTTCACCATTGTTTTGACCTGGAAACCTTTGTTGATCAGATAAATTCTATGGATGCTTCTCAGAATAATAAATACATAAAATGATTACAAAAACAGCTAATAATATTGCAACTTTATGTCAAAGTATATGGATATTTTGAAAGTGAGAGTTATGAAACACGTGCTTCTTAAAATCAGTAAAAATCAAGCAGCAGGCTTAAAAACCGTCATAATTTTGAAGTAGGATATATTACACAGGGTTCTGCAGAGAAACATAATCAATAGAATGTGTACAGAGAGAAACACAGAGAGAAAGAGGGAGAAAAAACTTTGGGGGGATTGAATGAGTCCTATCCATATTATAAAGTGAAATCTCCATGACTTGCAGTTCACTGAGTTAAATGTTAATCTCATTAACAAAACAGCCTCCAAAAACATCCATGGTAATGTCAATCCAAATATCTGGTTTTTGGATGGTTCAACTAATTCAATGTGTAAATTTAATCACCACACAGAATAAGCATAAATGTATTTTTAGATGCTCACAATAATTGTAATATTATAACATCATGCTAACGTTCATTTGGGGTTTATATTTACAGTCAAAAGATTGCAAATTTTCAGTTTAAGATTGGTTAAAAAAAACAGTAGACTTATTTTTCCCATAAACTCCATAAATTCTATTGATGCACCTTCACCTTAAGAAACTTTGTCATTTTTTAAATCCACTTTTGTGGTTCTAGTTTTTCTTGTTGAGATCATTGACATACAACAAATTATTCCATCACAGACAAAGTGGAAGTCTTATTTGAAACCTTTATATAAATTAACCACCTCAATCCTCATGATAAGATCCCATTGAGTAAATTGTTATTATTCCTGGTTTACATATTAGGAAATCAGTTAACCAGAAATTAACTGATTAGACTGATTTAGGGATTGTTAGAGGGAGGATTTGACCTGAAGCTTATCCTCCTACCCTAGAAAAATCTGACAGCGTTACCACGCCTGTGGGAAACCCGATTTGAATAAGGCAGAAGTTTTCACCTAGCCGTGAGCAGCTTTAGCATAATATGAACCCCTTCTAAAGAACCTTCACAAAAAAAAGATATCAAAAATCAACAAAGTAGGAAAACTTTATTTCTACTTAGCACTTTCATTTCTAATTTGCCATTTTCTAAAAAATGGATCTCAGACTTCCTTTAAAATTAAGTGGAGCTAGAAATGCATGGATTCCCCTCCCACTCCCTCACTCCCCCATTGCCAGTAGCTTTCATTCTGTTCAGGGAATTTTTTTCTTAAAATTTACAATTCCGAGTTGACTATTCTTTCCATGATTTTTCTGATTTTACGATCCACCATGGATCTGAATTGATTAACTACTGCCCTGTTAAAGAGCAGATTCAGTTGGTCCAGTACTGTAGTGATTCCTTGTATAAAAAGTAAGCAATTTAAAAATAACTATAACACTTACCATCTCACGTAGTTAACTTTTTTGTGGAATAAGAACAATTAAAACCTACTTATTTACCAAAAATCCCTAATGCAATATAAAAATGTCATTAATGATTGTCCTCATATTGCTCATTAGACCTCTAGACTCATGATTTCTCCTGTTTATCTATATATCTGCTACTTCATGTCCTCTGACCTACATGTCCCCATCCCCCACCTGCTCATTGCAACTATTTCATTCTCTGTGTATCTTTGTGTATCTTTGTATATTGACCTTTTTTTTTTTTTTTTCTTCTTAAGATTCCACATATAAGTCTGATCATAAAATATTTTTCTTTCTGTGTCTGGTTCCTTCACTTAAGGTAACTTGGCCCAGGTACACCTGTGTTATGGCAAATGGCAGGATGTCCTTTCTTAAGATTAAATAGCATTGCATTGTGTGCATATACTATAGTCGATCCATTCAAATGTCCACACACACCTAGGTTGTTTCCAGATCTTGGCTATTATGAACATAAAATGATTTTTTTTTGCTGTGACAATTGCGGGTATGTAGATATCGAATTAATGGTGATTTCATCTTCTTTGGGTAAATTCCCAGAAGAATTGCTGGGTCATATGATATTCGTATTTCCAATTCCTTTAGGAACTTTCATACTATTTTCAATAAAGATTGTACCAATTTATAATCTCACCAACAGTGTACCAGGATTTCTATTCTCTTTCCTCTATACCCTCATCAATATTTGTCACCTCCTATCCTTTTGGTAATTGCCACCCTAGTGGGTTCAGGTGATATCTGATAGTGGTTTTAATTGCATTTCCCTGATAATTAGCAACGTTGAGCACCTTTTCACATACTTGTTGGCCGTTTCTGTGTCTTTTAGAGAATTGTCTGCTCTGATGCTTTGCTCATTTTTTTTTAATGAGTTGTTTTTCTGCTACTAAAATGGTGAGAATTCTTTATAAATTGAATTTTAACCCATTATCAGATACATCATTTGCAAATATTTTTCCCAGTTCATGGGTTCACTTTTCACTTTGTTGATAGTTTCCTTTGCTGTGCAGAAGACTTTTACTTCGATGTGGTCCCATTTATTTATTTTTGCTGTGTTTTGGTGCGATATCCAAAAAATAATTTATCATTGCCAAGGCCAGTGTCAAAGGGTTTTTGTTTTAAGGTTTTCTTCCAGGAGTTTTCTGGTTTCAGGTCTTCTTAAACGAGATAAAATTTACGTACAGTGCACAGCAACCGTCCTGTATCCTTTCCCTTCTCTCCTCCATGTCTTCTATCCCAGCTCTTTCTCATCCCAGCTTCTTTCATCCATGTCTTCTCAGAAGAGCTCTTCCCTTCCTAATCTCCTTGCCTGAATTAATTTACATTTTTATGAAAGGTAAAAAGGAGTAAAAACAGAGCCAGGAGAGACAGTCCCCTGTTTAAGAACAGGGTCTGTGACAAGGTTGAGACTTCTTGTATGTTAATTATTTTTATCCAGTTACATTTATAATTTTTAATTATGTAACAAACCATAGCTATTTTTTGTAGCTCCCAGTAAGATGATATTCTTGTTAAGAATGATGCTATCTCTTAAAAATTTTCTCTAAAATTATTGTATGTAGTATTTGATCCCCAATTTCCATTTCTAGAAATTCATTTTACAGAGTCCTGCTCGCATGAAATTTCTGGAATTTCATTTTAGAGAGTCCTGCTCTCTAAAATGAAAAATAACATATGTACAAGCTTATTCATTGTTGCATTATGTATGATTTCAAATTATTAGAAACAAATCAATGACAAGCTATAAGAGGATGGTTAACTAAGTTATGGAATACAATGCTATCTAATTATGGAAGTGAATGAGGCAGTTCTTTATATATAATTCGGATGATCTCTAAAATATATTAAACAAAAAGAACAATTCAAAATGTGTGTATAGGGTGCTACTATTGGTGTAAAACATTGAGGAAATACAGATGTATGGATGGCTGTGAGTAATTTTTTCTTACACAGAGAATATTTAGGAGTATGTAAGAAATCATGATATTGGTTACTCCTGAGGAGTGCGGGGGTATAGGAAAGAATGGGAGAGAAACTTACTGAATGTGTATTCTCTCCATTTTTTGTAGGTTTAAAGCATGCAGATACACTGCCTATCAAAAAGCAAAATCAAAATCTTGATAAACTTACAGTTCTTTTAATTGTCTTCCAAGGGCTATAGCATACTTCTCCATGATTTGTACTAAACGGGACAGCATTTTTGTTTTTGTAATCCTTTTTATTAACCAAGGAGAAGACTAGACCGATTACTGGGTAATTGACATGCTATCAGCTATCATCAACCTTTTACTCACAAACAGAAAAATCTTCCTTTAACAGTCAAATTATAACACAGGGCCTTTGTCCTACAGGGTGGGGTGTCCCTATTTCACTGAGCCCCTCCTTTGTGTCCCTTAGAAATGGTTACATGTTCTGCATTATCCGTCTTGGGGTCAGGCCATCTCTATTAGTCACTTTTGTTCTGAAATATATGTATATCAAAGCACTATAGATCATATCTCATCGTTTTGTTATTGTCTTTTCTCAGATCCTCTGCAATCTCTACAAAGATTTACTCTAAGAGTGAGTTGAAGGCTCATGTTTAAGTTTCTAACTTCTGAAGCATAATTTGGGCTGGTTTGCCATGTTTAACAAAATGGTCTAAATGCTTAGAGTCAACAGAAGTACAATGCATAGTAACTGGATGACTGAAGAAGTTATTCTTGGGATTTAAAAGCCCCCAAACAAAGTCTAGACATGGGCCTAGTTCCTGGCAGTGTTTTACAAGTTGTGGCCTAGCCCACACCTATCCAGGAAAACACTCAAGTGGGTCTGTACCCAGGTTCCAAACTATCTTGGTTGATAAAAAGGATCACAAAAGCAAAAATGTTGTCTAGTTTAGTACAAATCACGGAGAAGCGTGTTGTAGCCCTTGGAAGAACTGACAGTTTAGCAAGATTTTTAGATCATTTTGATTTTACTTTTTGATAGGAAATGGCTTTGTGTGCTTTAAGCCTAAAAAAGTGGGGGAGTCAATACTTGTAGATTGAGAAATTGTCTTTTCCTAATGCCCACTGGCTCAGTCCCAGCACCGTGTCTCTGTACAATTAAAGCACAGATTCAGACTAGACAAGGATGTGTACCTTTCCTCCAAGTATTTCCTCACTTGAAATTATAAAATGGAAATGATGACAAAATGTACTTACGGGTCATACTTTCATTCAAGTGATGTGAAAAAAAAGGCCTTGGGAAGTTGGGGTATGGCGTATGCCTGAATTTGACTAGATGGCTTGTGTCAAATGAGTGGAATGTATATTCTCCTTGCTGACAATGGTATAGAGCTATCCAAAAATTTCTACTAAGCAGGACACTTAAGTCTACAGGATCTGTGCTTTGATTTTAGTGCCACTGTAGTTTCCTCCAAGAGCCATCCTCTGTGGGAGTTACTAGACCCAGATGATTTCTCTGAAACAAAAGAAGTTTCGCTGTGAAGGTGAATCTATGTCTTTGTTACTGGAAACCAAATACTACCAAATTTTAAATGTCCATTCTGCTGCAAAAACAAAAATCAAACCAACCAATCACAATTCCAAAATTAGGCACTGTAATTCTGTTTTCCTCATTGCACTTGTTAACATTAGTGTTTGTCAACCATTTTTAGCACATGGTGCACTTGAACCTATAGCTAAACTTCCACAGCACACTTAAATTGTGTTGTCCAAAAGAAGAGAGAAAAAAAAAAAATACACACACACACACATATATATATTTACACACACTGTGCTTTGAACTTCTTTTGAAAATAATTGAACTAATGATCTTTAAAAATTTTCATGGCACATCTAAGGTCCTCTCCACGGCACACCAGTAGAAAATCACTGCATTAGAATGAAGCAGCTCTTCTCTCTGAACTAAATCTCCATTGCTGCCTTTTCTCTGCAGCAGGCTTCTTTGTAGAGGTGAGACAGAAGGGGAGGGAGATGTCTCTAAACTATTTCAGAATGGATGGACAGAATCCCATCCTACTTGGGTGGGATTCAAATTTTAACGCGAGTAGACAACACAGCACCCATGATGTTCTCCATGTAATCTCACAGTACCGCCCCAGTCTCTCCCTACCTAACCACTGGGCATGCCTGGTGCCGCCTCAGTAGAGATGTGAGATTCCTCACTCACAGCACTTAATGTGAGTGCAGATTTATGTGATCATTCTTAGCAGCTGCTATTCAAGCATGCCTAATACAGTGTCTAGCCCTGAGCTGACCCTCCCTAAATATTTTGGGAATAAATGAAAGTTCAAGGTGTATCAAATACCTCGTGGGTTAAGTACCAACTTTCAGAATTCTCATTCCAAATGAAATTTTGTTTTTAAGTTACTCATATGGTTATTAACTACCAGGGTTAAAATATCTAGAGATGTTTATCTAGAGCAGCGGTTCTCAAACTGTGGGGCGTGACCCCTTTGTAACAATTAAAATCCATCCCACCTATCAGGTATTTACATTACAATTCATAACAGTAGCAAAATTATAGTTATGAAGTAGGAATGAAAATAATTTATGGTTGGGGGTCACCACAACATGAGGAAATGTATTAAAGAGTTGTAGCATTAGAAGGCAATAGGAAGGTTGAGAACCACTGATTTAGAGAGAAAAAAAATACATATAGAACAAAAATAAAAGTACCTGGCATAGTCAAACTTTCCCCAAATGGAGAGTTGTTGTAAAACATATTAAGCTGGGTACATAGGTACATGTATGTGCGTATCTCATGTCCCAGTTGTGTTAATATTTCAGAGGGATTACAGGGACACACACACACACACACACACAAACAATATAACAATTTTAAACACAAGGAAAAAGGAGAAATATTTTAAAAATAGAGGCATGTTAAAGTTTCAAAAAGTCCCAGCAGCTGTGAGATATTTCACAAAGGACACCAGGGTGGATTAGGACAGGTGCAGTGGCTCACACCTCTCATCTCAGCACTTTGGGAGACTGAGGCAAAAGGATTGCTTAAGGCCCAGAGTTTGATGCCAGCCTGAGCAACACAGCGACACCCTGTCTCTACAGAAATTTAAAAATTAACCTGGCATAGTGGTGTACACCTGTAGTCCCAGCTACTCAAGAGGTTGAGGAAGGAGCATTGCTTGAACCCAGGGCTTTGAGGTTGCAGTGAGCTATGATGAAACACTGCACTCTAATCTGGCAACATAGCAAGACTCTGTCTCAGGAATAAACAGAACAAAATAAGTAAAAAAGGAAGCTATTTGAATGTTCAGAATGAAAAGAAGGAAAAGGGCAAAGTAAAAAAGCTGGGGTAGTATTTTGGACAAAAGAATGGAATTAATGTATTTGACATATGGTCAGGGGAAGTTTGAGCTTTCTGTGGACATCTCTTTAGGAAAAGGAAAATAAAATTATAAAAACAATTAGGAGAAGACTCTTCAGGGAGCTTGTGCCAACAAGAAGACGTGAAATTTAGAGTCGATTAGCTTCTAAGTCCACCTGTGTGGGAACATAGTCCATCCAAATGAGAATCAGGACATGTTGTTGGGAATAAGGAAAAGTGCGACTAGGGAGAAGCTGTGAGGTATGAAAGACTAAGATTCCACGATGTCAAGTGTGAGGTTGATGGCCATAGTGCTGACCACCTACTGGGTGTTTTCCTAAGATGGGGTGAAATGTGGAAACTGCCATCTCTAGAAGATTCATTTAGACCCATTCAGGGAGTGAGTGGGTTTAGAGACCTCCTGGATGGATGGGTGTGTGATCCATGAGGTAATGAACACTTTCTCAGACTTCATACAATGTGTCATATTAAGAATTGTGTCCTTCATGAAAATAGTACGGAATTGTATGAAATTTTCCTTTGGGGCTAAAAATGACAAAATAGAGCCTTGCTTCTATTTCAGAAGGAAGAAGTTACATGCAGGAATGAAACACAATTTCATTTAAAATCATTTTATTGAATAAGTCTTTGAGCACAATCACTCATGGACTGGAGCTTTTAGAGTTTATGGTCTAATAATTATGAGATAAGTTAGACATGATGTTCTTTGTCCAAGATTTTTTTAGACCAAATGTTAAAATGATTAAGGACTTTTCCTTTGTTTTGCTTTTGATTGATATGCCTGTGCTGAGAGATGTTGGACCCAAGCTTCTCATCATATCCCCTCTGTGCTCAGAGCTGCCATGGACTTCACTGAGAGCTTCCTACAGAAATAGTTTCTAGTCTCAGAAATTGTGAAAGGGAAATTTAGGTATGCTATCCTGATTCTTCTATTGGCAAATAAAGCTGAAATTCAATGTTCTGGTATTCCAAAGGAAAATAATATGTTTTCTAACAGAATGTAAAGTTTTTTTTTTTTTTTTTTTTTTTTTTAAATAGGTAAAATCAAAGTTAAAAAAAAAAAACAAAACTGCACGAGAAGAGCTTCTTATGACTCTTGCAAAGTCTGATAGAGCTGGTTTTCTAAAGAAAAATCAGCATGCTTTGTTAGACATACCTATTGTATCCAGCCTTTTAGATGGAACTGAAATAAAAGTAAATATTAAATTAAAAAGCAAAACCAGAGAGCTGTCATTAAAATGCATAGACCAAGGACCATTAACGGATGCAGAAACTATTGAAGAAAAATGTTGTGGGGAGCAAAATATTGTCTGGTGGGTAGATATCACTCATCACATCACTTACTAACTACAAGTGGGACAATAGGTATCATGGGTGACCGCGATTGGAATCTGGTTTGAGCAAAACAGGCAGCCATTAACCAAAATATCTGGGGAGGGAGATCCTTGGAGGAACCTCATTCTGAGTCAGTGACCAGGAATTTAGTGCAGTGGTACAGGTGCAACAAGTGGCAGTGTGGCCATGGGCTTGTCCCTGTGGTGTGTGTTCATGTGGGGTGTGTGTGCCTGTGAGTGAGCGTGCATCCGGGGGTGGGGGGAGACAGTAGGGATTCTTATTCCGGACTCCTTTACCATCACGTGCCTTCAAGAAAGATCAGCAGACAAAAGAGAGAAGGGATGTTGAGTGTGTAAAACAAACACGTTATTTATTATACTATTCCTCCACTTTACCATCTCCATTTTCTGGAATTCCTTCCCCCCCCCGCCCCCTGTAAAGATACCATTTCCTCTGTTTCTCTGGGAGGGCATTTCAACTGCTTCCTTCCAGAGCTGTCAGAAGAAAACTCAAAAACATCTCTTTTTAAGCAGAGAAGTAATAAAACTTTCAGACCCTGCCAATTTCATCTTTCACAACCAAAGAGGATTTTTCAAGTTATTTCCTAAAATAAATAAATAAATAAAGGAAGGAAGTAAAATATAAAAGTACAGAAAAGCACCTACCCTGAGTCTCCAACCTTATCAACATAAAAAGCGAGCAGAAAGCTTTGAAATGTGAGCCTTTCTTTCAAATGACTTCCTCCACCACACACAGTCTTTGGGTAGGAGGCAGAGGAGCATAAAATCCTATCTTCCTTTGTGTAATGAAAGCCCTAGGTGTTAAGGCTCCCTGTCGGCCAATAGCCTTAGTCTCTGTGCGTGCTTCTTACCTGAGATGCATCCACACTGCTGCCTTGCTAGTTTCTGGACTCCCTGGCATTTCCCTTAGTAGATGCAGAGACTTACGTTCGCGTTTGTCTCTTGGCCTCACCCTTCTGTTGTTCTGTTTATGGGTTCTGTTCTTGTCAAGTCCTACAAATTCTTTTCCAATAGATACTATAGTCACGGAGGCCTGTGGCATAGTAGAGCCATGGGTGTTGTTTGTGGGTGACAAGGATAAAGGCAGTGACTATCTAAGCTGGTTCTGATCAGTGTGACATAAAACTGGTTCCCATGCTGAGCTGGAAGTCTTTGGACCACCATGTATTTCTATGGCCACAGCCTACCTAGGAACATTTTTCTCTCCACATTTTGGGGAATATGATTTCTTTGAATATATATTTTTAATTTTTATTTCCTTCCTTCCTTCCTTCCTTCCTTCCTTCCTTCCTTCCTTCCTTCCTTCCTTCCTTCCTTCCTTCCTTTCTGACAGAGTCTCACTCTGTTGCCTAGGCTAGAGTACCACAAAGCCTCAGCCTAGCTTACAACATCCTTCAAACTCCTGGGCTTAAGACATCCTCCTACCTCAGCTTCCAGAGTACTTGGGACTCCAGGTGCCTGCCACAGGTATTCTTTAAGTATTTCTGCAGCAAACTATTTTGTCTGCTTATGGGTTTGTCAATAAAGAGTTCATTACACAGTGAAAATCTGTCTTCTAGTCTACAGCACAACATCCCTCTCAAGTAAATGTCACCAGTGCTGTCTGTCGTGTAGCTGAGAAGCCAAGGAGGGTCCCAGGGGAGAGAAGACGTGGGCTCACAAATCACTCTGGTGAGAGAGCTGGGCACAAGGTCCAGGTCTCTTGCCTCCGGCTTTTGTTGAAGCATGGTGTTAAATTTTATTTGAAATGTTATCTGAGTGCTTACACGAGCCTTCTATTCTCTTCTCCAGCTCTAACCTCTGCTGGGGTCACCCGATCCCACTTCCTACATCAGGCAGAAAGCACAGGGGTGAGACAATGTTCTCTGGTCCCGACTGCCATGGCTACTGCAAGACAGTCCTGCCCACAGGAGCTCCTGAGAGTTCACGAGAATCTGCTCTCTGGTCCCCCAGGGAAAGCAATCAAGGTCAGTATTTCAACTGTAATTTCTAGCACTTTTTTTTTTATGTGAAAGCTCACTTCTAATGAAATGTGGACAGTAGATAAAATGCATTTTTAACATGGTCAAGTAGCCTTGAGCTACAGAGAAAAAGATAATGTGATTATGGCAAATCATTTGTTCCCTTTCTATTGCCTTAACCTCCATGACCTGGCAGGCTCTCACGTCACCTCATGGTCCCACCCTTGTCCATCTCAGGCCAGAGATCAGTGTTACTGAGCTTGTGGAATGTGAAATCTAGAATTTCTGTCACCACGTGCAAAGAGTAAGGCTATCTCCTGCAGTGCTTCGTTTGAACTTTCCACTGTCTCTGGTCTTTAATGAATCAAATTCAACAGGTATTTTTGAGCTCCAGTGAAATTCGGTGTTTGTATATACAAAAGAAGCATAGGACTGTGACTGCCCTTGAGGAATTTACAACCATAGGTTGGAAGACAAAATAAACTTAAGTTTAAAAGGAAAGATCAGATGGTGGAATAGGCAGTAACCCAAGCGTAAGATTGTAAACTGCGCAAGTGCTCAGAGACATAGAGGAGAAAAATGAAGAAGAGAGAGATGTTGATGGAAATAAGGCAATGCTCAGAGACCAAGGCCTGATGGTGATGAAGGAGAAAGAAGAATAAGTTATCCTGAAGGTTGGGACATTGGACTTTTAGTGGAGTATAAATACAAAGAGTTAGAGTCAGGTTCTATATTTGAGAGACTGCAGCCCCAGGAAAGGATGACTCCACTTCCCCAGTGATCCCAATGTCTGCATTTTCCTTACAGTTATGGGGCCTTCCTAGACAGACACTTCTCAGATAATTTTTATCAGTTCAATTACTCTCAGGGGCCTATTCTTGGCAATAAAATATGAGAAGAAGCAAAGTAAGCAAATATGGATCTGTCTCTCCAACTCCCTTTGTTAACAATCTGATTTGATGACAACTAAAGTTGTCAATAGCTTCCAAATACAAAAAAGTCCCATGTGTCAATTACTGTTACAGGAGAAGACTGTTGGACACACTTATTCCTACCCATCTCTGGACAAAAAGGGGGGAACACTACATCTAAAATGTCTCTAGAAGAACTTAACATGTAATTCTAGAAACTAGCATTTGAGCATTTAAAAGAGAAACCACCATTCTATACATGACCTTCAAAATTTTTTGTAAGTTCTCAGAAATATGTAGGTAGCATACTTCAAAAAGTTCAGACCACTCTTAGTCAATGGACCAAAGTTTTACTGATGAACTAAAGAGATAAGGTCTCATTCTTGTTTTAATAATACAACACTTTGTACTTCTGATAATCCTTTTATCTGAGGTGCTCAAGGCACAGTAAAGGAAAAATAGAAATAGGAGAAATGGGAGTAATAATAGCACAGTTAAAGCAAGTGGAAAAATATTCTTTGAGATCAAGGTCAAGAATTCACAAATTGCTTTTATAATGTAACTATATCATTCCTATTCTCAGACACAAATGTAGCAGCCCCTGTAGATTTGCAACAGAAAGCAGTACAGAAATTGGAACTACAAAAGGATTTCCCCCAAAGAACTTCAGTCTCACTACAACTCTTCAGGGCGGAGAGTTATAATGTCTTTTGAACTCTAGTACAATACCTTGTCTATTCACCCGTGAAGTTTTGGATATCACCATCCAAATAGTAATAGGAAAAAGTCTGCACCGAGTTAATGTGATTTAACACCATATGCTCCATGAGGATATTGCTCACAGAATTGCAGACAAAATTTAGCCACGAAGGACAGAGGTCATATCTCAAGGTATCCAATGGGCTTCTGTGAAAATGACTAGAGTTGTACAAAATCAGTTAGGAGAGATGCACACTTACCCCTGTGGGAGCGCCACCTACCTGTACATGTGGGTATGTTACATATCTACTCTAATCTTTATGTTTATCTCCCATCATCAAACACTTAGCAACATCTTATGGGACGCCTGTGATTTTTGAGAACATACTTTAGGAAAAGTGACATGGTGGAAGTGAAATTCCTCCAGACTTTAGAAGGCCTGGTTCTGCTGTCACCTTGTAGATCTATGACGATAGATAACGCATTTAGGTTTTCTAAGCCTCGATTTATTTGCCAATAAAGTGAGGATTTTATGGGAAATAGCATAATCCTTACTTCTTTTTGGCAATAAAATTCTGTGATTCTACTTGAAGCATTCATTTAGAGTTTAACATCTGTAAATATACCATATGGACCTTGTGCTAAATTCACAAGAATTTATAAAAAAAAACTTGAATGCATAAGAGAAAAAAAAGTGTTAGTATAATGATCCAGACTTCTATCCTCCCTTGTTCAATTCCTTACTTTTGCAAGGAAAGTGGTCTTGGATTTTTTGTTAGTTTGTTTCTTCATGAACACCTGGTTAAATGTGATTATTATAATAGTAAAACTATGTAAAAGATTGCTGATGTACACTCTCTGGGTGATGGTACTTCTCATGAAAGACCAACATGTTCCATCCAAGGAGTGTCTTCAGCAGTTAGGGTGCTATATTTAATTTCTAGGTGGCAGCAGCAAAGCTGGCATCTCATCCATTAGTGTGTTGCAAGCACCTGGTGGTGTCTCTGCTGCAAACGTCACTGTGGAATGTGGTAACTGCCACAGGCCCTGAGTGTCAGCCCTGTACTCCCTGCTCAATCATCCAGGGTGATAGGATGCGTTCAGAATTGTGAAATCAAGGAGAAAAAATTCACTCAAATGATCTTTTGCAGCCACTGAAATAGAAAGCTATGATAAAACTTTTCTTGGGATATTTCACTAATTCATTAAGAAAATACCCCTGTGTTTCTGCTCTATCTAGATGGCTGTACTTTACTGGAATAGTTTCTAAACCTGGCTGTACCTCAAATCACTTGAGGACATTTAAAATAAAAATCTATGTGTCTGGGTTCTAGCAGGGTCTGTAGAATCAGAATCTCTGAGAGTGAGATCCTGGGATCTATTTTTATAAAGCTTACCCAGTCTGTCACCCACCAGGTACCTCTGGAAGGGTGTTTGAAGCTCGATTAATTGGTTGAAAGCCCATATATGAAGTACTCAGTCACTCTTATCTATTCTGTGCGTAGCTGGCAGAAGACTGGAAAGTTCTTCTCTGGAGAAATTATAATGGAGGGATGGTGGTCAAGAGATATAGTTGGGAATGAAAATATTGTAGTGAAAATAAAAATATAGTGGAATATTATACGGAATGTCTGTAAAGTTCATATACAATTTAAAAGTGTTGTATATGGAAAATTAAGGTTTTTACAAATATGTTGCCACTTGTTTCCTGAAACACTGGCAGCCTGACTTTTACCCTCCAGTTGGAAGATTGGAGGAGCCTTCTCCAGGGAATCTGACTATCCCAAGAGAAAAAGAGCAAAGGATAAGGAAAGTGGGGTTCTCCATTCTTATCACCCAGCCACATCATTCTTTAATAAACTCAGCGATGGAGAATTGCTACTAGGGTCTTCAAACTTCCAGTAAGATGAAGAGTGCCCATGTTTCATTACGAGCAGACAGCCAGGATCACCAGGCATTGAAGGAAATCCTCTACTGGGAAAGAATTACACAGACAGAGGAAAGATTCCCTGGAGGAAATTGAGACTGTACAAGAAAGAAAGATTAAAAAAATAGAAATAGCGATTTGTGAGAAGATACTGACTGTGGGAAATACAGGACATGGTGCTGTTCCAACATGATGTTTAGAGAACAAAAAGTACCCATTGTAAATTAAAAACATGATAGTGGAAATTATTTTTAAAAAATGGTTTGGAAAATAAAGCTGAGGAAATCTCCCCCTCAAAAAAAGCGAAATGAAAAGGAGACTGGATGTTAAGAAAGGAAAGGTAAAAAAAAATTAAACAATCAGTTCAAAAAGAGAGAACAGAAAAAGCAAGGGAGATAATCATCATCAAAAAAAAAAAAAAAGATTGTTTCCCAAACTAAAGCATCAGACTGAGACATTCTGTCGTGTACCACCCAGGAGGAGCAAAATAAGATCTGTACTGCAATAATGATCGTGAAGCTTTGGAACACCAGAGGAAAAAAAAAGAACACTTAACAATTTTCAAGAAGTGAGATTTCATTAAAATGACCAAAAATTAAGAATGACATTGGACTTCTCAGCAACATCAATGGATTCTTAAAGGAATAAACAAATGTTTGCAAAATTTTGAGGGAAATCATTTCTAAATGGGGATTCTATACTAAATATATGCAAATAGAATACATTAAGACAAGCAGTCAATAAAAATGTTTACTTCTAAAGCATAATTTCTCAGAAAGCTACTAAGGTATATATATATATATATATATATATATATATATATATATATATATATATTTCCAAAGAAATGAATGGATAAGAAGGAAGGGAAGCCAAGGGGTCTAGTGAACGTTCGTTCAGTTGAAGAGATAAGTAAAGAGAATCCCCAAGATCATGGGAGGAGAGACCCTGTGATGACGGCTGTTTTATGCGTTTACCTGGAAGTGACCCAGAAGGCTCCATGAGTGCTTACTGCAAAAAGATAAAATAGATAGAATACCTAGTCTGTTTTAATGTATTGCAAAAGAGTACAGGATTGCAGAGTGCTAGGGTTTAAACTAGTGATTCTTCTAAAGAAAATCAAGCAAGCTGTAAATGAGACAATTACTAACTCTAAGAAGAACAGAAAGTTATGCAGGAAAGAAAATGACACTGCCCACGGCACAAGGAATCCCATGACTCGGAGGAGAATTCTTCTGGATGGTTAAAGTAAACACAGAATGTGGATCCGAACAAGATTTGAGTGCCTCCATTAAGAGGAGGGGGGATGGAGACTGTGTGGGAAGGGGTGGGACCAGGACAAGCGCAGGGATGGGAAAGAGAGTGAAGAGTCCTCGTGTTCCAGAGCAGGAAGTCAATAGTTAATGCTCAATCTGAAATGAAGCCACTAAGGGGTGCTTCTGGAAGCAGGAAGCAAGGGCAGTGGGGTGCAGGAGAAGGAGACACTGGTCTTTTTCAAAACAAGCCTTGTGGAAGTATTTGACTCTTAAAACTATGTGATGTATTAATTTGATAAGAAATCGAACTAAACAGAAGTCTGTTTTTGAATACCTCATCATTTCCAGCCTAAATGTCATTGTGATTTGAAGACCTGGTGAGTGACCCAGTTTATATTTTTTATGTATATACATCTACAGAAACGCTATAAATCAGTGTTACATTGATATTTCCAGGAGTATTTCTATGTAGAAAATTCTATGGAAGGGGTTGTGAATTTCTTAATTCTTCTGTAGCAAAGTGAAGATTTTGCAGATAAAGTAATAAGTTTGCATTTGAGCCTGCCAAATACTGCTACTCTGTTCTTTTAAAAAATGTAACTTTCAGAATAAGCGACCAATTTCTAAGGATTGTTGGCAAACCATCTTTGGATTGGATTCCTTTAAAAGGAAGTTTTGTGGGTACATTTAAGCATGAAAAACAGAATTTTGAAGACATGGAACAACTCTGATTACTAAAGGGAAGAACTCATATCCTGCTTTCTGGGGGGATACTTCCAAAATTCTTATTGAGATTTAGGAAACTGTCCAATAAGTCTATTAACTTTGCAAGCTAGTTAAAGAAAAAAAAAATTTTTTTACCAACCCATTGGATTTTCACACCATTTCTTCCCACATTCCAGTTACACAGTCATGGTACTTCTATTACCTTCCAGAAATATATTAACAAGGCTTTATGGCAGAATTTCCAAGTATTAAAATTCTTATCATTCCACTGTATAGCCTTTATCAAATTCTGGGACTATGGTCTGTTCATTTCCACAGAACTTTGGAACCTAGAAATTCAGGTTGTTGTGAGTACATTTTCATTGACCTTGACCCCGAGTCTCCCCTGCTTATCTTCTCCCCCGAAAATTCAGCCTCTTTACTTTTGCTTTTCCAGTTCTTTCCCATTTTCCAACGTCCACTTTCCAACTATTTTCACTTATAAACCATCATTTGGGTGTCCCAGCTATAAGTGTCTTATTTGTTGTATTTATAAATTATTTTAAAAGCATGTTGTGACTTCTAAAGTCATGGCATTTAACATTAATTATTACTACAGTAAAAATCATTTATGTTTACCTCCTAAACTGAAAGGTAAGCTCTCTGGGTGCAGGGGTCATCTCCAACATTCCTTTCTTTCTTTCTTTCTTTTTTTCTTTCTTTCTTTCTTTCTTTCTTTCTTTCTTTCTTTCTTTCTTTCTTTCTTTCTTTCTTTCTTCCTTCCTTCCTTCCTTCCTTCCTTCCTTCCTTCCTTCCTTCCTTTCTTTCTTTCTTTCTTTTTGTTGAGACAGAGTGTCACTATATCACCCTTGGTAGGCTGCCATGGCGTCACAGCTCACAGCAACCTCAAACTCTTGGGCTTAAGCAATTTTCTTGCCTCAGCCTCCCAAGTAGCTGGGACCTCAGGCACCTGCCACAACACCTGGCTATTTTTTGTTGTTGTTGTTGTTGTCATTGTCGTTTAGCAGGCCTGGAGTGAGTACAAATCCACTACCTCTGGTGTGTGTGTGTCTAGCGCTCTAACTGCTGAACTACAGGTACTGAGCCATTTAACATACTTATATATCACTGCTGTTGTATCTGCATACAATGAATACTCAATACATTTTTGTTCCATTAGCTTTACCATTTATTAATCTATGTGTCAGGCAGGATCTTGGGAATAGCTGTGAATAAAAGAGATATCATATTTATTCTAATGGACATGACAGTCTAGTACAGAAAATAAACTTTGATAAAATGATGAAACAAGTAAAATTACGTTTGCTCCATCATGAAAGGTATATGATGGAAAGACTTTGCTGAGACTTGTGCCAATTTGTTAGCTGGGGGTTGACTATGTTTGGGGGGTACAAATTGAATGGTACAGGCCATGTCATATGAAAAAGTGTGGAGCATTCAAGCAAATGGGTGTTCAAGCATGTGAGACCAGGCCAATATGTCTTGAGTGCAGTGGAACAGAAAGTGGGTAATGGAGCTAGAGGAGAATAAATTAAGATGCATCTGGAAAGACAGAGAAAGCTATGACTGTGCAGGATCTTATAGAAATATTAAGATTTTGCTGTTTAGGCTAAATACAAAGGACTCCATCAGAGTTTTTCGAGAATTGGGGATATATGATTGGTCTTCTTTTTGAAAAGCTCACTCCAGTTGCAATGTGGATAACAGATTGGAGTGATTAGAAATGAACTCGGGGCAGGGGGTGGGGTGGAGTTAATCAATTGTCATAGTCATGCAAGTTTCTTACAGGCCAGAAGTAACGTTAGCTTGAACTTTAGGGAAGAGAAAGTGGGGCATGGAAGAGAAAGAAGTAAAAGAAATTAAGAGATGTGTAAGAGGTGGCATCAACAGGGTGACTGTAGATATAAGAGTGTGATGGAGAGGGAAGTATTAACAAAGATTCTTAGGACATAAAAATATGCTGTTAATATTACTGAGATGGAGAACACTTGATCAGGACCACAATTGAAAAGAGGCTGAGACGGAGGTGGCCTTCGAGACATGCAAATGCAGTGTCCTGGGTACGTTGTGTGGAACACAGAGGAAAGATGTGGGTGGAAACACAAATTTGTGAGTCACCTCCATGTTGCTGGTGATTGAGACTGGCTGAGGAAGTGCAGTTTGAGAGGAAGATCTAGCAGAAAGCTGGGAAAACCTTCCACAGTTGCAATTAGAAAGAGAGGGGGATCATCCAGGAAAGGAGAGGCAGAGGGGAGGTCAGAGAGATGGGAGGAAGGGTACTTCCATAAGTTTCAAGAGTCCACTAGTGTCAATGCAAGGAGAACTCAAGTTGGATGATCCTTTAAAAATTAATCATTGGATTTAGTGACATGAGAGGGCCATGGGTAAAGCAAGGAAAGCAAAATCTAAGACGTGACACCAGAGTGTGTGGAGGTAGGTGATGAAACAATGGCAGCAGCCTTATTTATTATTGAGTTTTTTGAAAAAATTTCCTGTGAAGTAGAGGGCAGATACTAAGAATATATCTGGAGGGGAATATGGGGGCCAATTAAAGAATGTTTTAAATACATATGTAAAATAAAGGTTTAAATATTCAATATATGAATTCCATTATAAAGCAAAAAGCATGTCATCTCATTTGAATTTATAATGGAAATTACTAAAGCATTATTTGAAAAATACACATGAATCCAGTAATTCTTTGCCTTGGTCAATAGAATGCCTTGGTAGATTGTAAAGGGAGGTTCAGACAAAAGGCACATGTACTCTTATGTTCATCATAGTCATAAAAACATTTTATTCATATAAAGATGGAGCTGGCACTTTTGAATAGGTGTGTAGTCCATTATTCTATAAAAAATATTTAACCAGTGTCATTGTTTTTAAGAACTGGGAATACGTAGAGGAAAAACCAGACACAACTTTTGTGGTATAATTATTAAAAAATAATAAATGGGTATAATGGTTAATTTTATGTATCATCTTGACTGGGAAACTGCAGAGGGCTCAGATATTTGGTCAAATATTATTCTGAACATCTCTGGAAGGATGATTTTGGACGAGACTAACATTTGATTCTGTGGACTGAGTTGTCCTCTATAATGTGAGTGGGCCTCATTTAATCAGTTGAAGGCCCCCAAAGGACAGTAAGGTTGACCCCTTGTGGGTAAGAGTGAATTCCTTATGCCTGAGTGCCTCCAATCGGCTCTATTGCTTATTTCCTATCTTCATACTCAGACTGAAACCTTGACTCTTCCTGGATCTTGTGACTGCTGACCTTCAGACAGGAGCTACTCATCAGCTCTCAGTCCTCAGGCCTTTGTACTTTTAGTGGAAACTCACCACCATTGGCTCTCGTGCATCTTCAGCTGGCCAGCTACAAATCTGGGGACTTCTCAGCCTCCATAATCACATTAACCAACTTCTTATAATAAATATGTCCGTCTGTCTGTCCATCCATCCATCCATCCATCCATCTTACCTATTGGTTCTATTTCTCCGGAGAATCTAGACTAATACTGTGAATATGAAATTGTTACAAAGGAAAAGTTAAAGATGTCTTAGAAACATAGAACGGGAAATATAACCCAGTTTAAATATTAAGAGAGGTTCTTGGGGAGATGTTTAAGCTGAGGACCAAATGATGTGTAAGAGTTAGAGAGGTATGTGCCAAAAGAATATGTGTCAAGACTCTGGGAGGTAAGGTAAGAAGAAGTTCAAACATTTTAAAGCCATGATCCACTGATTTATCTGCACATCTTGGCATAGTTCTCAACATTGCTACACATACTTAGTTGTTGGAAGTAATTAGGACTCTGATAACTTTACATGCATGTGTTTAATTTGCTTGGTCTTTAGTTAACACTGAGAAGATATCACTATTTATGACATTTGATTTTTTTCTTGGGCTTTTTTTTTTTTTTTTTTTTGCAGTTTTTGGCCGGGGCTGGGTTTGAACCCACCACCTCCGGCATATGGGGCCGGTGCCCTACTCCTTTGAGCCATAGGTGCTGTCCCTGGGCTTTTTTTTTTGACATTGAAAAGAAACTTAAATGTGGAAAAAGGCTTTACCGCCCACCTACCTGGGTGTTTGGCTACTGTCTCCTCTTTCTTCATATTCCAAGGCTCTCTCATTTGTTTCAAAAAAGTGACCAGGTCTTGCTTAAGACAGCAAGATCAGTTTTATTAGAAAAAAGACATGAATTTTGCTTAGCTGTGGCCAATGGTTTGACAAGATGGTCAGGGGCTTAGAAGGAACAAAATTGGAAAACTGATGACAAGAAAATCTGGAGAAGAGCTCTTTAGATAAACATTTCTAAATTGGTTAAAAAAAAAAAAAAAGAAGATATTTGCATCCCATATGAATGCTTACTAAAGGGTGACTCAGCAGAGAGAGATTTCAATAATCAAGTGGGTAAGATGACCTGCTCTGTGGGTGCCAGTCATTCTCTTTCCCCATCTGCCTTGTCATTGCCCAGTGGGCTCATGAACAAGGTGGTCATAGTGACAGGGATGGAAGTTATGCATTGGCTTAGCAACATGAACTTGCATTCACCAAAGCCAACCTGCCAGTGGCCACTGCTGAGTGCTTAATTTGCCAGCAACAGAGGCCAATACTGAGTGACTGATATGACACTATTCCTCAGGGTGATCAGTCAGATAACAAGTGGGAGGTTGATTACATTGGGCTACTTCTATTGTGGAATGAGCAGCATTTTGTTTTAAATTGAAATAGATACTAACAATTCTAGCTACAGATTTGCCTTCCCTACATGCAATGCTTGTGCCCAAACTACCACCCGTGGCTTTACAGAATGCTTTCTCCATCATCATGATATTCCACACAGTATCACTGCTCCTCCAGCAACTCTCTTCAAAGCAACTGTAGTGTGGCGATGGGCCCATGCTCATGGAATTCACTGGTCTTCTTGTGCTCCACCATCCTGAAGCAGCTGGCTTGACAGAATGTGGAATGGCCTTTTGAAGTCATGATTACAGTGCCAGATTTTACAAGTCTAGAAGAAGGTTTCACCAGAAGACTGCATATGCTCTGAGTAAGCATCAAATTTACTGGGCTGTTTCCTCCATAGTAAGGATTCATGGATCTTGGAATCAAAGGATAGAAATGAAAGTAGCACCACTCATTAGCAAAAATTTTTCTTACTGTTTCCATGACCTTAAACTCTAGAGATCTTGATTCCAAGATCACAACCAGGAGACAATAATGATTCTATTGAACTGGAAGTTAAGATTGATGCCTGGCTCCTTTGGGCTCCTTATGCCTCTGAATGAGCAAAGAAGGGAGTTATTAATACTATCTATGCTGATAGGGTGATTAACCCTGACTTCTAAGAAGAACTTGGTCTACTACTACAAAATAGAGGTAAGATAGAGTATGGCTGGAATATAGGAGATCCCTTATGGCATCCGTCAGTATTACCATGTCTGGTGATTAAGGCCAATAAAAAACTATAAAAGTCCAACCCAGGCAAGACTACTAATGGTCCAGACTCTTCATTAATGAAGGTGTGAGTCATCTTGGTAGGTAAAGAATCATGATCAGCTGAGATGCTTGCTCAAAGCAAAGGATAAGAATACAGAATAAGCAGGGAAAGAAGATAGTTATAAATACCAGCTACAATCACCTAGCCAGTTACAAAAAGTAGGACTGTTTATGTCATGAGTATTTTCTTCTTATTTTTATTTGGATGTGTTTTCTGTATGTGTTTTATATATTAAGCAAATATCTTTGTCTTCCCCCTTTAATTCTCTCATCATGTAACATGAGATGTATTTATTTTATATTATATGGTTTGTTAATTATACATAATAGTATTTAAATTATGAAATATCCAGGGGAAGAGTAAAAGATACTTAAGAAATTTACCTCCTTCTGGGGAAGAAGTTAGTGTGTTTTGGTCATACTTAGAGAAGTTATATTATGTTGAGCAGAATTACAACCTTGTTATTGGTTTTATTTAGAGATTAAGTATGGTTTAATGAGATGTTATGGATGCCAAGTCAACAAGACATGGGCTTGTGATGGCTAATTTTATATGTCAACTTGACTGGGCCATGGGCTGCCCAGATATTTGGTGGAACATTATTTTAGCTTTCGGTCTCAAACTTAAATATCAGCTTCTCTTGGGTCTTGAGCCTGCCTTCTTTCAGTCTGAAACTTCCATCTTTGGCTCTCCTGGTTCTCAGACTTTCAAATTCAGACTAGAACTATACCATAGCCTCTCCAGGGTCCCCAGCTTTCCAAATGCATATCTTAGGAGTTCTCAGCCTCCATAATTACATGAACCAATTCCTTCTGCTCTTGTTTTTGTTTCTCTGGAGAACCCTGAGAAGTACCTGTAATTGTCAAAAGATAGATATCATTTCAGGTTAAGGCTGAGAGGCTATAAGAGTACCACTAATTGAAATATGTGGTCATATACTATGTAGAAAGACATTTTAAAAATAGAAATAAAATAAAATTATTGAGAATTGAGAAGAGTAGATTATTGTATAATTTTTTTCAAATCAGTCCTGCAAAATTTTCTACATTCCTAGTCATTATCTTGACCTTGACTAGAATTTAACTTCTCTGTGAGCAGGAGTTATGATTCATGAATCTCAGCAGGTGCTAAATAACTACTTATTGGCTAAATAATTCATTGCACCATTGTGGAGCTGATATCTAAACATTTTGTCTAGGAAATAAGAAAAATTTTGAATACCATTCATCAAGCTGAATTTAAGGAGTGTAGACACAAGTAAATACACTCAGTGATGCACAAACGCCTGTTTCTGGCTGTACAGCTTATGTATAATGCAGCAAGAATTCTTCCTTCAAAGATTTACACTGATCAGAAAATTAAGATTCTTCAGATTCATTCAAAAAGCAAAAGTTCAATTTTAAAACACCACATAGAAATAGTTCAGTAGCTGTCTTAGTTTTTTTTTCCCTAGCCCTGTGTATGGTGTGGTCTAGTTCCTCCAGAGAGATAGTCATACTGTGAAATCTGACTTCTGCTAGCTAGTTTTATCTGCACTTGCCTAAGTTGAAGCACTGTTGCCTGCAGAGAATGGCCAGAATACCTAAATAATGCACCAGAACATCTGTGGGGAGCTACACATACCATCCAAAGGGCAAGGAAGTCTCATTGCTCAGAAACTAGTTTCTTCTAAACACACATCAACTTGTAATCCACATGGAAGGCCTGAAGAGCTGCATGGTGTTAGAATGTAATGCAGCACATAGTTTTAGATGCCTCCAGTATACAAAGAGAAAAGTTTCAAAAACAGAAATCTAAGAGTTCTGTGCCTACAATGTTCAGCATTTATGAAACTATGTTGTAAACATGTGTCGCAATTTCTATTCGTTTTGTC
Organism: Loris lydekkerianus; assembly: GCA_963574355.1. Taxonomy (NCBI): domain Eukaryota; kingdom Metazoa; phylum Chordata; class Mammalia; order Primates; family Lorisidae; genus Loris; species Loris lydekkerianus. The sequence goes on from CAUYPK010018764.1 coordinate 27,085, forward strand.
TCCCTCCAGGGAATGTGTGCAACAGTTTTCCTTTCTAAGAAAGGAAATTCTATTGAATTCAGAATCTGGCAAATGCAGGCAGTGGTGATTCTATGTCTTTTGTATCTAAAATGATGATGCCTTACCTCCAAATTCCATTACATGGAGGTGGATGATGCAACACAGGAGTTTTGGGGGCACACAAACATTCAGTTTATAGCAAAGTTTAGAACATGTTTTTATACATTGTCCTAGACATTTATTAAGACACAATTAAACAGCCATTGTAGATTAAATCGCCATTGCAGAAGCACTGAGAAGCTAATCACCAAAAGAGGGGAAATTCATATGTCAAATTTTAGAGTATGTTGGGAAACTTGGGAAGTTTCCTTTTCTAGAGGAATTTCTTTGTGCAAAGAATAATTAAAATCAATGTAGAATACCTAAATTAATTAAATAAAGGGATATTTGTGGCTTCATTTAAAACTCATTTTACAACCAGTTTTGTGTACTATTTTGTTTACACTTAATTCCTAGTAAAATATTATTTTATCTTTGATTTTGGCATCGATTATATTACACTAAGAATAATGATGAGATCCGTGGCACAGTTGGGTAATCTTGATGAAGTGGCATGCGTAAGACCTCTCTCCCGCTCTCTCTTACTTATTTGGATGATAAGAAAATTAAATTAGTCATGACCTAATAATGAGATAATCTCATGGGAGGGGTTTTATAATATAAATATTAAATTTGAGTTTTTGCTCATCTTTTTTTTTCTGGGAGTTTGGAGTTAATTAATAAAAATGTCAAGAATTTGCAAATACACGAATGTTTGATCCAAGCATTACAGTGAATGAACTCTTGAAAATAAATGAAAATAATTGACTTTTATATACCTGGAGCACAAAAAAGCTGAAGCACACCATTTCTTTTTACAAGCCCAGGAAAATATATGGAGTTCAATGATAAACTTCTGGCTGTCTCAGATTAAGAAGAAAGTGATTTAAATAGCAAAATAGATTTTTGCATTATGTGAAAAAAAAAAATCCTACCACACTCACTACAGTTGAGCTACTTAATTATGTATGTTTTTAAAACCAAATATCGAATAGTTGGACTAAACTTAAAAGATTTATGACAGTATTTATTTTCCTTTGAATTGATTGTTTGGCTAAATTAACCAAATAAAACTATTATCCTTTGAATCTCTAAATCAATCCAAGAATTACTAAATTCTCAATCAAATTTCCCTGGGAGACCATTAATTTTAACGGTTGGTGTGATGTTAGAGAAAAAGAATTAAAAGAATCAATAGGAAGTGTCTTTTTTATAAAAGATAAATTAATAGCCATAGATTCAAAATGATTCAAAGTCATTCCAGTAAGTAGATGAAAGAATTTATGTAGTTTTCTACCTAGCATGTAATTTCTCCAATCTGAATGTTCTTGATCATTTTTCTCTGAAGACCTCCACTCATCACACATCTACTTCCCCCTCTGTTAACTACCTTCTTGTGACATAGGAGCATACAACTTTCTATGAAGCTTTTAGAATTCAAATGTAAAAACTTGCATTTGTGAATGACCTCACCAATGAAATTTAGTAATTCACTAACACGCCTGTTGTTAAAGCAAGAACCTAGGGCAAAACTAGACCCCAAGGGGGTTGGACCTAGAATGCTTCCCATCTGATGGAGCATTGACTGGTGACAATTGATGATGAAAATAATTGATAGAGTTACTGACCACAGAGGCATGGCATAAGACCAGTAAGTGTAGGCCTGTGCCCTTTCCCCAGTATTCTGTTTTCTATCTTAGAAGAATAATATTTACAACATGAAAGGTCTAAATACCTGAATGTCTTTTAAATACTTGGCCCATATTCCACATCACTTTGAAGATCTCTCTATACTTCCAGGTCCCGACTTATAAAGTTCCCTTCCCTGGAGAGCAGGGACAGTGGGAAGACAAAGAGTCACTAACATTCCGTGCACAAGTTAGCTATTTTGTGGGGGAAGGAGCAAGGAAGCAGCTTCAGATTGGAGGCTTCTGTGGATGAAGAGAACGTGGAAGAGGAGGAATGTCTGCGGGGGGAACTCTTCTACCCAAAAGGGCAGCCACAGGCTGTCATGTCCTTAAATGATTTAAAACAAAGTTCTCCACGTAAGCTAGAGCTAAATGACATGTTTAATATCCAAAGCGATACTTTTTAAGAATTTTGTTTAACCACCATTTTGCAGAAAAGGGGGATCCTAGTAGGCTTTTCTGTGTATTATATTCATTGATATTCACAGTGAGAAATGCACAATAAAACATTCTTGTAGTATGTATTTATGAATGACAAAAATACATATTATGTAAAAATGTGTATTTCATCATTTTTCTAAAAAGATAGTTAAAAGATATTCTTTTAAAGTTTATTATATTACATTTATTTATGATAATATCTACTTCTGTATTCAATCTGTTAAGCTATTGCAAGTGATGTAGGCTCTGGAAAATTCTAAATGAATAAGGGAGAAATAGGTTGAAAAGGCCTTGATGTTATGATGAGAATAGTTTTGACCCCAGGGACATCAGTAAGACATCGTTGGGAACCAGGGGTCTGGAGACCTATGATAGATTTTTCACCACCTGTGGGATCTCTATGTGTGGAAGATACATGGTGTCCATCCAAGTAAAAGGCTGATTAGTATTCTGGATATGAGCTTGCCTGTAAGACTAATTTGATGAAAATATTTTAAATTGTATATAAAACCAGCACATTGTACCCCATGATTGCATTAATGTACACAGCTATGATTTAATTTAAAAAAAGACTTTTTCATAATGGAGTGAGCTTGTTTGATATGATGAAATGAATAATGATGGAGGTGACAGAGATTTCAGCTTTGAATCACACTGCAAAATCTCTTCCTATAGTTAGCTCTAAGATGTTCAGGCTTCAGAAAGGAAACCTATAGGTTGAGAGCACAGGTAAAGAAAAGATGTGATTTTATATGGGTGTGGCCTCATTTAATATTAAAACTACAAATATGGTGTTAGTAATGTCATTTTACAAGTACATATACACCATAAGATTTATAGACATTAAATGAGTTATTAAAGCTAAATACCACATGAAAGGAATTTCAGAGATTTGAACCCAGATTTATATAAAGCTCATAAACTTCCCTTTTATCTAACAAAAATGCAGCACAGAAAAATAGTCCAAGACTAGGAAATGGGCAGAAGGGATTCCAGAGCATCCTTTCAGTGGAGTGCTGGTCATTGTCTGGAAGACCGTTGTCAGGGGTTTCTGGTTCCATAACGATATGTACCACAGTCTTTCTCTTGACTAGGCTATCTTTTATTCTCTAGGGATAGATGTTAAGTTGGTGACATAGGACAGTAAAGCAAATGATTCTTGTCCATAGAAATACAAATAAATATTGCGTTATATACATAGAATTGGTTTCTGACCTGTGGAGAAGATGTGTACAAATATATTTTTTTGCTTTATCATAGGGAGATAATCAAACTGTTGCCGTGAGGCCACCTTTAGACTGTAGCCTGTTTTTAAAATGGCCTGTGAGCTAAGAATAGTCTTTACACTTTTAATGGATTGTATAAAAACCATACACACACATACATATCCCCCACCCCCACATACCCCCTAAAGAAGAATATACAATCAATTTCAAATACGAACTGCCAACCCTAAAATATTTGCTATTTGGATCTCTATAAGAAAAGTTTACTTAGGAAATTCATTTCTATATTCCTGATTCTATACATACATTTGTACTTATAATTTTTACATCAGTAAATATTGCATAGAAATTCTTACTGAAACTATAATCCTTTAATTTTTATTATTATATTACAGAAAATCTAAGAAAAATAATTTAATTTACCTTCAGCACTTTCAAGGTGCAATTTATTTTAATAAAAAATTATTACATCAAGCAATTTCCCACTTACTATGCTTCCATTGATAAAGGAAGAAAACGTAATTTTAAAATCAATAACCTTGGCTTTTGGCAAGTCAGTGTTTATTCAAAAAAATATGATTAATTTAATGTTTAAATTATAAATAACAATTTACACAGAAAATTATTAGTCTTAATTTTTAAAATGTTTGCCTGGGTACATATTTAAATTCATAAACAGTAGTTTATTTGGGAAGATGATAGGTGTGAACTTCAAAGCTAGTCTGTTTATGTTACTTTTAGCTAATTTGAAAGAGAGTGGCTGCCAGATTCGTACTCACTGTTACTTTTCATTGGTTATTTTTTTCATAGAAAAGTGGGAGAAAGAAAAATAACCATATGTAAGTTTGTAATTTCATATAAGCTCATCGTTAAGTGCTTATCCAAAGAAAGCCTGCGCCATCCATCACCTAAATCAATGCTGGTTATTTACATAATGGTCAAATCCTCAATGGCTATTTTGGGAGAAACCTGGGACTTTTGCATTGTATTAACCTGATAGCCTTCGAGAGTTAAAAAAGAAATGAAATAGTGATAGTGTTAGATCTTCAATTGCCTTCTATAGGGCTTAAGACAAATTCACAAAACCTTGGTAAATTACTACTAAAATAAATTATTTATAACCTTATAGTCTCAGTTTTCAAGGTTTCTTTTAAAATTCTACTGAAAAAATTTGCATAGTGTAAAATATATAAACTATTATCTCCAAAACCCACCATCATATTCCAGTATTACTCTCTGCCCTATAAATTGTCATCTTTCATGTAGCATATTTGTTTTGCAACTCAAGTGCTTTTTACAAGCAGACATTTTTTTTAGCTTAGATTCTATTTTCATATATGTATATATATTTTAAAAATTGTTATGGATTCTGCTGAAGCCAAAGGGGATGAAATAGCTTTCCTGCAAAATAACTATGGGTTGAACATCATAACAGGCATGAGAAATCAAACAAGTCATAGGATTTGTTCAGATTCTCAATGATGCCTCCATAAGAGGCCAAGTTAATTGATAGGGTAACATTGATCTTGGAAAAAAATGAACACAAACATAATATCAAAATAACCCTCAGGAGAGAAGTAAGCAAAATATCAATATCAAATGTTTTTTTCCCGATGTTGGATTGTACAACCTTGAAAAATGCAAAATCCTACTGTGAGGCACTCTTTCTTACACATTTATAAAGTAATTCGGAGAAGCACAAGTTCTGACATCCTGTGCTGAGAAGTTTCCTAATTTGTGTAGAGAAAGTGTTTCTTATCCAAGAGGCAAGGTCAAGAGAATCCTGCATAGGAAATAAAAGTTAGTTAGGCAGATTGAGTGGATGAGAGAAACGCAACCTTCTAAATATATTCTATTAATATAAATTGTTGATCTGAAGTGGGACATTTCCTCTACATGCTATGGTTTGAATGAGTCCCCTCAAAAATCATGAGTTAGAATTTTTTTTCTTATTTTTTTAATTGTTAAATCAAAGCTGTGTACATCAGTGCAATCAAGGGGTACAATGTGCTGGTTTCATATACAATCTGAACTCATCAAACTGTTCAATGTAGCCTTCATGGCATTTTCTTAGTTATTGTATGTAGACGTTTGTATTCTGCCTTTAGTAAGTTTTGCCTGTACCCATTCTAAGATGCACCATAGGTGTGGCCCCACCCATTACTCTCCTTACACCCTATCCTCCCCCCTTCCTTCCCCTCCCTTGGCCCTTTCCTCATAGTCTTGTGCTATAGATGGGTTATAGACTTTATGTGAAAGCTATAATTTAGCGTCATAGTAGGGCTGAGTACATTGGATACTTTTTCTTCCATTGTTGAGATACTTTGCTAAGGAGAATATGTTCCAGCTCCGTCCATGTGAACATGAAAGAGGTAAAGTCTCCATCTTTCTTTAAGGCTGCATAGTATTCCATGGTATACATGTACCACAATTTACTAGTCCATTCGTGGGTCGATGGGCACTTGGGCTTCTTCCATGACTTAGCAATTATGAACTGGGCTGCAATAAACATTCTGGTACAGATTTCTTTGTTATATTGTGACTTTTGATCTTCTGGGTATAAACCTAGAAGAGGAATTATAGGATCGAATGGCAGGTCTATTTTTAGGTCTCTAAGTATTCTCCAAACATCCTTCCAGAAAAAACGTATTAGT